>CAUVYS010000068.1:0-50769 GCA_963556215.1 Bombus vestalis
CTCGCAAAACGCACTCTTTCGTCGATTTTGACTGCAATTTCTTCACTGCTGGAGATATTTCGACGTTTAAACGCTGATTTTACTTGTTTTCACAAGCCAAACAAAACGAATGCCACTTTTAGCATCGATACAAGCCCAGCGGCTCGCAAAACGCACTCTTTCGTCGATTTTGACGGCAATTTCTTCCCTGCTGGAGATATTTCGACGTTTAAACGCTGATTTTACTTGTATTCACAAGCCGAACGTAACGCACGCCACTTTTAGTATCGGAACAAGCCCAGCGGCTCGCAAAACGCACTGTTTCGTCGATTTTGACTGTAATTTCTTTCCTGCTGGAGATATTTCGACGTTTAAACGCTGATTTTACTCAATATCACGCATTGAATATAACCCACGATACTTTTAGCATCGGAACAAGCCCAGCGGCTCGCAAAACGCTCTCTTTCGTCGATTTTGACTGTAATTTCTTCCCTGCTGGAGATATTTCGACGTTTATACTCTGGTTTTACTTGTTTTCACAAGCCGAACGTAACGCACGCCACTTTTAGCATCGGAACAATCCCAGCGGCTCGCAAAACGCACTCTTTCGTCGATTTTGACTGCAATTTCTTCACTGCTGTAGATATTTCGACGTTTAAACGCTGATTTTACTTGTTTTCACAAGCCAAACAAAACGAATGCCACTTTTAGCATCGATACAAGCCCAGCGGCTCGCAAAACGCACTGTTTCGTCGATTTTGACTGTAATTTCTTTCCTGCAGGAGATATTTCGACGTTTATACGCTGATTTTACTTGTTTTCGCAAGCCGAACGTAACGCATGCCACTTTTAGCATCGGAACAATCCCAGCGGCTCGCAAAACGCACTCTTTCGTCGATTTTGACGGCAATTTCTTCACTGCTGGAGATATTTCAACGATTAAACGCTGATTTTACTTGTATTCACAAGCCGAACGTAACGTACGCCACTTTTAGCATCGGAACAATCCCAGCGGCTCGCAAAACGCACTGTTTCGTCGATTTTGACTGTAATATCTTCACTGCTGGAGATATTTCAACGATTAAACGCTGATTTTACTTGTATTCACAAGCCGAACGTAACGTACGCCACTTTTAGCATCGGAACAATCCCAGCGGCTCGCAAAACGCACTCTTTCGTCGATTTTGACGGCAATTTCTTCACTGCTGGAGATATTTCAACGATTAAACGCTGATTTTACTTGTATTCACAAGCCGAACGTAACGCACGCCACTTTTAGCATCGGAACAATCCCAGCGGCTCGCAAGACGCACTCTTTCGTCGATTTTGACTGTAATTTCATCCCTGCTGGAGACATTTCGACGTTTAAACGCTGATTTTACTTGTTTTCACAAGCCGAACGTAATGCATGCCACTTTTAGCATCGATACAAGCCCAGCGGCTCGCAAAACGCACTGTTACGTCGATTTTGACTGTAATTTCTTTCCTGCAGGAGATATTTCGACGTTTATACGCTGATTTTACTTGTTTTCGCAAGCCGAAAGTAACGCATGCCACTTTTAGCATCGGAACAATCCCAGCGGCTCGCAAAACGCACTCTTTCGTCGATTTTGACGGCAATTTCTTCACTGCTGGAGATATTTCAACGATTAAACGCTGATTTTACTTGTATTCACAAGCCGAACGTAACGTACGCCACTTTTTGCATCGGAACAATCCCAGCGGCTCGCAAAACGCACTGTTTCGTCGATTTTGACTGTAATATCTTCATTGCTGGAGATATTTCGACGATTAAACGCTGATTTTAGTTGTTTTCACAAGCCAAACGAAACGAATGCCACTTTTAGCATCGATACAAGCCCAGCGGCTCGCAAAACGCACTGTTTCGTCGATTTTGACTGTAATTTCTTTCCTGCTGGAGATATTTCGACGTTTAAACGCTGATTTTACTCAATATCACGCATTGAATATAACCCACGATACTTTTAGCATCGGAACAAGCCCAGCGGCTCGCAAAACGCTCTCTTTCGTCCATTTTGACTGTAATTTCTTCCCTGTTGGAGATATTTCGACGTTTATACTCTGGTTTTACTTGTTTTCACAAGCCGAACGTAACGCACGCCACTTTTAGCATCGGAACAATCCCAGCGGCTCGCAAAACGCACTCTTTCGTCGATTTTGACTGCAATTTCTTCACTGCTGGAGATATTTCGACGTTTAAACGCTGATTTTACTTGTTTTCACAAGCCGAACGTAACGCACGCCACTTTTAGCATCGGAACAATCCCAGCGGCTCGCAAAACGCATTCTTTCGTCGATTTTGACTGCAATTTCTTCACTGCTGGAGATATTTCGACGATTAAACGCTGATTTTACTTGTTTTCACAAGCCAAACAAAACGAATGCCACTTTTAGCATCGATACAAGCCCAGCGGCTCGCAAAACGCACTGTTTCGTCGATTTTGACTGTAATTTCTTCCCTGCTGGAGATACTTCGACGTTTAAACGCTGATTTTACTTGTTTTCACAATCCTAACGAAACGAATGCCACTTTTAGCATCGATACAAGCCCAGCGGCTCGCAAAACGCACTGTTTCGTCGATTTTGACTGTAATTTTTTCCCTGCTGGAGATATTTCGACGTTTAAACGCTGATTTTACTTGTTTTTCAAGCCGAACGTAACGCACGCCACTTTTAGCATCGGAACAATCCCAGCGGCTCGCAAGACGCACTCTTTCGTCGATTTTGACTGTAATTTCATCCCTGCTGGAGACATTTCGACGTTTAAACGCTGATTTTACTTGTTTTCACAAGCCGAACGTAATGCATGCCACTTTTAGCATCGATACAAGCCCAGCGGCTCGCAAAACGCACTGTTACGTCGATTTTGACTGTAATTTCTTTCCTGCAGGAGATATTTCGACGTTTATACGCTGATTTTACTTGTTTTCGCAAGCCGAACGTAACGCATGCCACTTTTAGCATCGGAACAATCCCAGCGGCTCGCAAAACGCACTCTTTCGTCGATTTTGACGGCAATTTCTTCACTGCTGGAGATATTTCAACGATTAAACGCTGATTTTACTTGTATTCACAAGCCGAACGTAACGTACGCCACTTTTAGCATCGGAACAATCAAAGCGGCTCGCAAAACGCACTGTTTCGTCGATTTTGACTGTAATATCTTCACTGCTGGAGATATTTCAACGATTAAACGCTGATTTTACTTGTATTCACAAGCCGAACGTAACGTACGCCACTTTTAGCATCGGAACAATCCCAGCGGCTCGCAAAACGCACTCTTTCGTCGATTTTGACGGCAATTTCTTCACTGCTGGAGATATTTCAACGATTAAACGCTGATTTTACTTGTATTCACAAGCCGAACGTAACGCACGCCACTTTTAGCATCGGAACAATCCCAGCGGCTCGCAAGACGCACTCTTTCGTCGATTTTGACTGTAATTTCATCCCTGCTGGAGACATTTCGACGTTTAAACGCTGATTTTACTTGTTTTCACAAGCCGAACGTAATGCATGCCACTTTTAGCATCGATACAAGCCCAGCGGCTCGCAAAACGCACTGTTACGTCGATTTTGACTGTAATTTCTTTCCTGCAGGAGATATTTCGACGATTAAACGCTGATTTTACTCAATATCACGCATTGAATATAACCCACGATACTTTTAGCATCGGAACAAGCCCAGCGGCTCGCAAAACGCTCTCTTTCGTCGATTTTGACTGTAATTTCTTCCCTGCTGGAGATATTTCGACGTTTATACTCTGGTTTTACTTGTTTTCACAAGCCGAACGTAACGCACGCCACTTTTAGCATCGGAACAATCCCAGCGGCTCGCAAAACGCACTCTTTCGTCGATTTTGTCTGCAATTTCTTCACTGCTGGAGATATTTCGACGTTTAAACGCTGATTTTACTTGTTTTCACAAGCCGAACGTAACGCACGCCACTTTTAGCATCGGAACAATCCCAGCGGCTCGCAAAACGCATTCTTTCGTCGATTTTGACTGCAATTTCTTCACTGCTGGAGATATTTCGACGATTAAACGCTGATTTTACTTGTATTCACAAGCCGAACGTAACGTACGCCACTTTTAGCATCGGAACAATCCCAGCGGCTCGCAAAACGCACTCTTTCGTCGATTTTGACGGCAATTTCTTCACTGCTGGAGATATTTCAACGATTAAACGCTGATTTTACTTGTATTCACAAGCCGAACGTAACGCACGCCACTTTTAGCATCGGAACAATCCCAGCGGCTCGCAAAACGCACTGTTTCGTCGATTTTGACTGTAATATCTTCATTGCTGGAGATATTTCGACGATTAAACGCTGATTTTAGTTGTTTTCACAAGCCAAACGAATCGAATGCCACTTTTAGCATCGATACAAGCCCAGCGGCTCGCAAAACGCACTGTTTCGTCGATTTTGACTGTAATTTCTTTCCTGCTGGAGATATTTCGACGTTTAAACGCTGATTTTACTCAATATCACGCATTGAATATAACCCACGATACTTTTAGCATCGGAACAAGCCCAGCGGCTCGCAAAACGCTCTCTTTCGTCGATTTTGACTGTAATTTCTTCCCTGCTGGAGATATTTCGACGTTTATACTCTGGTTTTACTTGTTTTCACAAGCCGAACGTAACGCACGCCACTTTTAGCATCGGAACAATCCCAGCGGCTCGCAAAACGCACTCTTTCGTCGATTTTGTCTGCAATTTCTTCACTGCTGGAGATATTTCGACGTTTAAACGCTGATTTTACTTGTTTTCACAAGCCGAACGTAACACACGCCACTTTTAGCATCGGAACAATCCCAGCGGCTCGCAAAACGCATTCTTTCGTCGATTTTGACTGCAATTTCTTCACTGCTGGAGATATTTCGACGATTAAACGCTGATTTTACTTGTTTTCACAAGCCAAACAAAACGAATGCCACTTTTAGCATCGATACAAGCCCAGCGGCTCGCAAAACGCACTGTTTCGTCGATTTTGACTGTAATTTCTTCCCTGCTGGAGATACTTCGACGTTTAAACGCTGATTTTACTTGTTTTCACAATCCTAACGAAACGAATGCCACTTTTAGCATCGATACAAGCCCAGCGGCTCGCAAAACGCACTGTTTCGTCGATTTTGACTGTAATTTTTTCCCTGCTGGAGATATTTCGACGTTTAAACGCTGATTTTACTTGTTTTTCAAGCCGAACGTAACGCACGCCACTTTTAGCATCGGAACAATCCCAGCGGCTCGCAAGACGCACTCTTTCGTCAATTTTGACTGTAATTTCATCCCTGCTGGAGACATTTCGACGTTTAAACGCTGATTTTACTTGTTTTCACAAGCCGAACGTAATGCATGCCACTTTTAGCATCGATACAAGCCCAGCGGCTCGCAAAACGCACTGTTACGTCGATTTTGACTGTAATTTCTTTCCTGCAGGAGATATTTCGACGTTTATACGCTGATTTTACTTGTTTTCGCAAGCCGAACGTAACGCATGCCACTTTTAGCATCGGAACAATCCCAGCGGCTCGCAAAACGCACTCTTTCGTCGATTTTGACGGCAATTTCTTCACTGCTGGAGATATTTCAACGATTAAACGCTGATTTTACTTGTTTTCACAAGCCGAACGAAACGAATGCCACTTTTAGCATCGATACAAGCCCAGCGGCTCGCAAAACGCACTGTTACGTCGATTTTGACTGTAATTTCTTTCCTGCAGGAGATATTTCGACGTTTATACGCTGATTTTACTTGTTTTCGCAAGCCGAACGTAACGCACGCCACTTTTAGCATCGGAACAATCCCAGCGGCTCGCAAAACGCACTCTTTCGTCGATTTTGACGGCAATTTCTTCACTGCTGGAGATATTTCGACGATTAAACGCTGATTTTAGTTGTTTTCACAAGCCAAACGAAACGAATGCCACTTTTAGCATCGATACAAGCCCAGCGGCTCGCAAAACGCACTGTTTCGTCGATTTTGACTGTAATTTCTTCCCTGCTGGAGATATTTCGACGTTTAAAGGCTGATTTTACTTGAATTCACAAGCCGAACGTAACGCACGCCACTTTTAGTATCGGAACAAGCCCAGCGTCTGGCAAAACGCTGTCTTTCGTCGATTTGGACTGTAATTTCTTCCCTGCAGGAGATACTTCGACGTTTAAACGTTGATTTTACTCAATTTCACGCGCTGAATGTAACCCACGATACTTTTAGCATCGGAACAGGCCCAGCGGCTCGCAAAACACTCCCTTTCCTCGATTTTGACTATAATTTCTTTCCTGCTGGAGATATTTCGACGTTTATACTCTGGTTTTACTTGTTTTCACAAGCCGAACGTAACGCACGCCACTTTTAGCATCGGAAGAAGCCCAGCGGCTCGCAAAACGTTCTCTTTCGTCGATTTTGACTGTAATTTCTTCCCTGCAGGAGATACTTCGACGTTTAAACGCTGATTTTACTCAATTTCACGCGCTGAATGTAACCCACGATACTATTAGCATCGGAACATGCCCAGCGGCTCGCAAAACACTCCCTTTCCTCGATTCTGACTGTAATTTCTTCCCTGCTGGAGATATTTTGAAGTTTAAACTCTGATTTTACGCAATTTCACACGCCGAATGTAACGCACGGTACATATAGCATCGGAGCAATCCCAGCGGCTAGAAAAACGCACTCTTTCGTCGATTTTGACTGTAATTTCTTCCCTGCTGGAGACATTTCGACGTTTAAACGCTGATTTTGCTTGTTTTCACAAGCCGAACGTAATGCATGCCACTTTTAGCATCGATACTAGCTCAGCGGCTCGCAAAACGCACTATTTCGTCGATTTTGACTGTAATTTCTTTCCTGCTGGAGATATTTCGACGTTTATACGCTGATTTTACTTGTTTTCGCAAGCCGAACGTAACATACGCCACTTTTAGCATCGGAAGAAGCCCAGCGGCTCGCAAAACGTTCTCTTTCGTCGATTTTGACTGTAATTTTTTCCCTGCTGGAGATATTTCGACGTTTAAACGCTGATTTTACTTGTTTTCACAAGCCGAACGTAACGCACGCCACTTTTAGCATCGATACAAGCCCAGCGGCTCGCAAAACGCACTGTTACGTCGATTTTGACTGTAATTTCTTTCCTGCAGGAGATATTTCGACGTTTATACGCTGATTTTACTTGTTGTCGCAAGCCGAACGTAACGCATGCCACTTTTAGCATCGGAACAATCCCAGCGGCTCGCAAAACGCACTCTTTCGTCGATTTTGACGGCAATTTCTTCACTGCTGGAGATATTTCGACGATTAAACGCTGATTTTACTTGTATTCACAAGCCGAACGTAACGTACGCCACTTTTAGCATCGGAACAATCCCAGCGGCTCGCAAAACGCACTGTTTCGTCGATTTTTACTGTAATTTCTTCGCTGCAGGAGATACTTCGACGTTTAAACGCTGATTTTACTCAATTTCACGCGCTGAATGTAACCCACGATACTTTTAGCATCGGAACAGGCCCAGCGGCTCGCAAAACACTCCCTTTCCTCGATTCTGACTGTAATTTCTTCCCTGCTGGAGATATTTTGAAGTTTAAACTCTGATTTTACGCAATTTCACACGCCGAATGTAACGCACGGTACATATAGCATCGGAGCAATCCCAGCGGCTAGAAAAACGCACTCTTTCGTCGATTTTGACTGTAATTTCTTCCCTGCTGGAGACATTTCGACGTTTATACGCTGATTTTACTTGTTTTCGCAAGCCGAACGTAACATACGCCACTTTTAGCATCGGAAGAAGCCCAGCGGCTCGCAAAACGTTCTCTTTCGTCGATTTTGACTGTAATGTCTTCCCTGCTGGAGATATTTCGACGTTTAAACGCTGATTTTACTTGTTTTCACAAGCCGAACGTAACGTACGCCACTTTTAGCATCGGAACAATCCCAGCGGCTCGCAAAACGCACTCTTTCGTCGATTTTGACGGCAATTTCTTCACTGCTGGAGATATTTCGACGATTAAACGCTGATTTTAGTTGTTTTCACAAGCCAAACGAAACGAATGCCACTTTTAGCATCGATACAAGCCCAGCGGCTCGCAAAACGCACTGTTTCGTCGATTTTGACTGTAATTTCTTCCCTGCTGGAGATATTTCGACGTTTGAAAGCTGATTTTACTTGTTTTCGCAAGCCGAACGTAAGGCACGCCACTTTTAGCATCGGAACAATCCCAGCGACTCGCAAAACGCACTCTTTCATCGATTTTCTCTGTAATTTCTTTCCTGATGGAGTTATTTCGACGTTTGAAAGCTGATTTTACTCAATTTCACGCGCTGAATGTAACCCACGATACTTTTATCATCGGAACAAGCCCAGCGGCCAGCAAAACGCACCCTTTCGTCGATTTTGACTGTAATTTCTTCCCTGCTGGAGATATTTCGACGTTTAAACGCTGATTTTACTTGATTTCGCAAGCCGAACGTAACGCACGCCACTTTTAGCATCGGAACAATCCCAGCGGCTCGCAAAACGCACTCTTTCGTCGATTTTGTCTGCAATTTCTTCACTGCTGGAGATATTTCGACGTTTAAACGCTGATTTTACTTGTTTTCACAAGCCGAACGTAACGCACGCCACTTTTAGCATCGGAACAATCCCAGCGGCTCGCAAAACGCATTCTTTCGTCGATTTTGACTGTAATTTTTTCCCTGCTGGAGATATTTCGACGTTTAAACGCTGATTTTACTTGTTTTTCAAGCCGAACGTAACGCACGCCACTTTTAGCATCGGAACAATCCCAGCGGCTCGCAAGACGCACTCTTTCGTCGATTTTGACTGTAATTTCATCCCTGCTGGAGACATTTCGACGTTTAAACGCTGATTTTACTTGTTTTCACAAGCCGAACGTAATGCATGCCACTTTTAGCATCGATACAAGCCCAGCGGCTCGCAAAACGCACTGTTACGTCGATTTTGACTGTAATTTCTTTCCTGCAGGAGATATTTCGACGTTTATACGCTGATTTTACTTGGTTTCGCAAGCCGAACGTAACGCATGCCACTTTTAGCATCGGAACAATCCCAGCGGCTCTCAAAACGCACTCTTTCGTCGATTTTGACGGCAATTTCTTCACTGCTGGAGATATTTCAACGATTAAACGCTGATTTTACTTGTTTTCACAAGCCGAACGAAACGAATGCCACTTTTAGCATCGATACAAGCCCAGCGGCTCGCAAAACGCACTGTTTCGTCGATTTTGACTGTAATTTTTTCCCTGCTGGAGATATTTCGACGTTTAAACGCTGATTTTACTTGTTTTCACAAGCCGAACGTAACGCACGCCACTTTTAGCATCGGAACAATCCCAGCGGCTCGCAAGACGCACTCTTTCGTCGATTTTGACTGTAATTTCTTCCCTGCTGGAGACATTTCGACGTTTAAACGCTGATTTTACTTGTTTTCACAAGCCGAACGTAATGCATGCCACTTTTAGCATCGATACAAGCCCAGCGGCTCGCAAAACGCACTGTTACGTCGATTTTGACTGTAATTTCTTTCCTGCAGGAGATATTTCGACGTTTATACGCTGATTTTACTTGTTTTCGCAAGCCGAACGTAACGCACGCCACTTTTAGCATCGGAACAATCCCAGCGGCTCGCAAAACGCACTCTTTCGTCGATTTTGACGGCAATTTCTTCACTGCTGGAGATATTTCGACGATTAAACGCTGATTTTAGTTGTTTTCACAAGCCAAACGAAACGAATGCCACTTTTAGCATCGATACAAGCCCAGCGGCTCGCAAAACGCACTGTTTCGTCGATTTTGACTGTAATTTCTTCCCTGCTGGAGATATTTCGACGTTTAAAGGCTGATTTTACTTGTATTCACAAGCCGAACGTAACGCACGCCACTTTTAGCATCGGAACAATCCCAGCGGCTCGCAAAACGCATTCTTTCGTCGATTTTGACTGCAATTTCTTCACTGCTGGAGATATTTCGACGATTAAACGCTGATTTTACTTGTTTTCACAAGCCAAACAAAACGAATGCCACTTTTAGCATCGATACAAGCCCAGCGGCTCGCAAAACGCACTGTTTCGTCGATTTTGACTGTAATTTCTTCCCTGCTGGAGATACTTCGACGTTTAAACGCTGATTTTACTTGTTTTCACAATCATAACGAAACGAATGCCACTTTTAGCATCGATACAAGCCCAGCGGCTCGCAAAACGCACTGTTTCGTCGATTTTGACTGTAATTTTTTCCCTGCTGGAGATATTTCGACGTTTAAACGCTGATTTTACTTGTTTTTCAAGCCGAACGTAACGCACGCCACTTTTAGCATCGGAACAATCCCAGCGGCTCGCAAGACGCACTCTTTCGTCGATTTTGACTGTAATTTCATCCCTGCTGGAGACATTTCGACGTTTAAACGCTGATTTTACTTGTTTTCACAAGCCGAACGTAATGCATGCCACTTTTAGCATCGATACAAGCCCAGCGGCTCGCAAAACGCACTGTTACGTCGATTTTGACTGTAATTTCTTTCCTGCAGGAGATATTTCGACGTTTATACGCTGATTTTACTTGTTTTCGCAAGCCGAACGTAACGCATGCCACTTTTAGCATCGGAACAATCCCAGCGGCTCGCAAAACGCACTCTTTCGTCGATTTTGACGGCAATTTCTTCACTGCTGGAGATATTTCAACGATTAAACGCTGATTTTACTTGTATTCACAAGCCGAACGTAACGTACGCCACTTTTAGCATCGGAACAATCCCAGCGGCTCGCAAAACGCACTGTTTCGTCGATTTTGACTGTAATATCTTCCCTGCAGGAGATACTTCGACGTTTAAACGCTGATTTTACTCAATTTCACGCGCTGAATGTAACCCACGATACTTTTAGCATCGGAACAGGCCCAGCGGCTCGCAAAACACTCCCTTTCCTCGATTCTGACTGTAATTTCTTCCCTGCTGGAGATATTTTGAAGTTTAAACTCTGATTTTACGCAATTTCACACGCCGAATGTAACGCACGGTACATATAGCATCGGAGCAATCCCAGCGGCTAGAAAAACGCACTCTTTCGTCGATTTTGACTGTAATTTCTTCCCTGCTGGAGACATTTCGACGTTTAAACGCTGATTTTCCTTGTTTTCACAAGCCGAACGTAATGCATGCCACTTTTAGCATCGATACTAGCTCAGCGGCTCGCAAAACGCACTATTTCGTCGATTTTGACTGTAATTTCTTTCCTGCTGGAGATATTTCGACGTTTATACGCTGATTTTACTTGTTTTCGCAAGCCGAACGTAACATACGCCACTTTTAGCATCGGAAGAAGCCCAGCGGCTCGCAAAACGTTCTCTTTCGTCGATTTTGACTGTAATTTCTTCCCTGCAGGAGATACTTCGACGTTTAAACGCTGATTTTACTCAATTTCACGCGCTGAATGTAACCCACGACACTTTTAGCATCGGAACAGGCCCAGCGGCTCGCAAAACACTCCCTTTCCTCGATTCTGACTGTAATTTCTTCCCTGCTGGAGATATTTTGAAGTTTAAACTCTGATTTTACGCAATTTCACACGCCGAATGTAACGCACGGTACATATAGCATCGGAGCAATCCCAGCGGCTAGAAAAACGCACTCTTTCGTCGATTTTGACTGTAATTTCTTCCCTGCTGGAGACATTTCGACGTTTAAACGCTGATTTTGCTTGTTTTCACAAGCCGAACGTAATGCATGCCACTTTTAGCATCGATACTAGCTCAGCGGCTCGCAAAACGCACTATTTCGTCGATTTTGACTGTAATTTCTTTCCTGCTGGAGATATTTCGACGTTTATACGCTGATTTTACTTGTTTTCGCAAGCCGAACGTAACATACGCCACTTTTAGCATCGGAAGAAGCCCAGCGGCTCGCAAAACGTTCTCTTTCGTCGATTTTGACTGTAATTTTTTCCCTGCTGGAGATATTTCGACGTTTAAACGCTGATTTTACTTGTTTTCACAAGCCGAACGTAACGCACGCCACTTTTAGCATCGATACAAGCCCAGCGGCTCGCAAAACGCACTGTTACGTCGATTTTGACTGTAATTTCTTTCCTGCAGGAGATATTTCGACGTTTATACGCTGATTTTACTTGTTGTCGCAAGCCGAACGTAACGCATGCCACTTTTAGCATCGGAACAATCCCAGCGGCTCGCAAAACGCACTCTTTCGTCGATTTTGACGGCAATTTCTTCACTGCTGGAGATATTTCGACGATTAAACGCTGATTTTACTTGTATTCACAAGCCGAACGTAACGTACGCCACTTTTAGCATCGGAACAATCCCAGCGGCTCGCAAAACGCACTGTTTCGTCGATTTTGACTGTAATTTCTTCCCTGCAGGAGATACTTCGACGTTTAAACGCTGATTTTACTCAATTTCACGCGCTGAATGTAACCCACGATACTTTTAGCATCGGAACAGGCCCAGCGGCTCGCAAAACACTCCCTTTCCTCGATTCTGACTGTAATTTCTTCCCTGCTGGAGATATTTTGAAGTTTAAACTCTGATTTTACGCAATTTCACACGCCGAATGTAACGCACGGTACATATAGCATCGGAGCAATCCCAGCGGCTAGAAAAACGCACTCTTTCGTCGATTTTGACTGTAATTTCTTCCCTGCTGGAGACATTTCGACGTTTATACGCTGATTTTACTTGTTTTCGCAAGCCGAACGTAACATACGCCACTTTTAGCATCGGAAGAAGCCCAGCGGCTCGCAAAACGTTCTCTTTCGTCGATTTTGACTGTAATGTCTTCCCTGCTGGAGATATTTCGACGTTTAAACGCTGATTTTACTTGTTTTCACAAGCCGAACGTAACGTACGCCACTTTTAGCATCGGAACAATCCCAGCGGCTCGCAAAACGCACTCTTTCGTCGATTTTGACGGCAATTTCTTCACTGCTGGAGATATTTCGACGATTAAACGCTGATTTTAGTTGTTTTCACAAGCCAAACGAAACGAATGCCACTTTTAGCATCGATACAAGCCCAGCGGCTCGCAAAACGCACTGTTTCGTCGATTTTGACTGTAATTTCTTCCCTGCTGGAGATATTTCGACGTTTGAAAGCTGATTTTACTTGTTTTCGCAAGCCGAACGTAAGGCACGCCACTTTTAGCATCGGAACAATCCCAGCGACTCGCAAAACGCACTCTTTCATCGATTTTCTCTGTAATTTCTTTCCTGATGGAGTTATTTCGACGTTTGAAAGCTGATTTTACTCAATTTCACGCGCTGAATGTAACCCACGATACTTTTATCATCGGAACAAGCCCAGCGGCCCTCAAAACGCACCCTTTCGTCATTTTTGACTGTAATTTCTTCCCTGCTGGAGATATTTCGACGTTTTAAACGCTGATTTTACTTGATTTCGCAAGCCGAACGTAAGGCACGCCACTTTTAGCATCGGAACAATCCCAGCGACTCGCAAAACGCACTCTTTCATCGATTTTCTCTGTAATTTCTTTCCTGATGGAGTTATTTCGACGTTTGAAAGCTGATTTCACTCAATTTCACGCGCTTGAATGTAACCCACGATACTTTTATCATCGGAACAAGCCCAGCGGCCCGCAAAACGCACATTTTCGTCGATTTTTGACTATAACTTCTTTCCTGCTGGAGATATTTCGACGTTTATACGCTGATTTTACTTGTTTTCGCAAGCCGAACGTAACGCACGCCACTTTTAGCATCGGAACAATCCCAGCGGCTCGCAAAACGCACTCTTTCGTCGATTTTGACGGCAATTTTTGCTGGAGCTATTTCACTGCTGATATTTCGACGTTAACGCTGATTTTACTTGTATTCACAAGCCGAACGTAACGTACGCCACTTTTAGCATCGGAACATCCCCGCCGCAAACGCAAGCTGGTTCGTCGATTTTGACGATTTTGACTGTAAGTTTCTTCCAGCAGGAGTTATTTCGACGTTGAAGCTGATTTTACTCAATTTCACGCGCTGAATGTAACCCACGATACTTTTAGCATCGGAAAATCCCAGCGGCTCGCAAAACGCACATTTTCGTCGATTTTGACTATAACTTCTTTCCTGCTGGAGATATTTCGACGTTTAAACGCTGATTTTACTTGATTTCGCAAGCCGAACGTAAGGCACGCCACTTTTAGCATCGGAACAATCCCAGCGACTCGCAAAACGCACTCTTTCATCGATTTTCTCTGTAATTTCTTTCCTGATGGAGTTATTTCGACGTTTTGAAGCTGATTTCACTCAATTTCACGCGCTGAATGTAACCCACGATACTTTTTATCGGAACAAGCCAGCGGCCCGCAAAACGCACATTTTCGTCGATTTTGACTATAACTTCTTTCCTGCTGGAGATATTTCGACGTTTAAACTCTGGTTTTACTTGTTTTCACAAGCCGAACGTAACGCACGCCACTTTTAGCATCGGAACGATCCCAGCGGCTCGCAAAACGCACTCTTTCGTCGATTTTGACTGTAATTTCTTTCCTGCAGGAGATATTTCGAAGTTTATACGCTGATTTTACTTGTTTTCGCAAGCCGAACGTAACGCACGCCACTTTTAGCATCGGAACAATCCCAGCGGCTCGCAAAACGCACTCTTTCGTCGATTTTGACGGCAATTTCTTCACTGCTGGAGATATTTCGACGATTAAACGCTGATTTTAGTTGTTTTCACAAGCCAAACGAAACGAATGCCACTTTTAGCATCGATACAAGCCCAGCGGCTCGCAAAACGCACTGTTTCGACGATTTTGACTGTAATTTCTTCCCTGCTGGAGATATTTCGACGTTTAAACGCTGATTTTACTTGTATTCACAAGCCGAACGTAACGTACGCCACTTTTAGCATCGGAACAATCCCAGCGGCTCGCAAAACGCACTGTTTCGTCGATTTTGACTGTAATTTCTTCCCAGCAGGAGTTATTTCGACGTTTGAAAGCTGATTTTACTCAATTTCACGCGCTGAATGTAACCCACGATACTTTTATCATCGGAACAAGCCCAGCGGCCCGCAAAACGCACCCTTTCGTCGATTTTGACTGTAATTTCTTTCCTGCTGGAGATATTTCGACGTTTAAACTCTGGTTTTACTTGTTTTCACAAGCCGAACGTAACGCACGCCACTTTTAGCTTCGATACAAGCCCAGCGGCTCGCAAAAGGCACTGTTTCGTCGATTTTGACTGTAATTTCTTCCCTGCTGGAGATATTTCGACGTATGAAAGCTGATTCTACTCAATTTCACGCGCTGAATGTAACCCACGATACTTTTAGCATCGGAAAAATCCCAGCGGCTCGCAAAACGCACTCTTTCGTCGATTTTGACTGTAATTTCTTCCCTGCTGGAGACATTTCGACGTTTAAACGCTGATTTTACTTGTTTTCACAAGCCGAACGTAATGCATGCCGCTTTTAGCATCGATACAAGCCCAGCGGCTCGCAAAACGCCCTGTTACGTCGATTTTGACTGTAATTTCTTTCCTGCAGGAGATATTTCGACGTTTATACGCTGATTTTACTTGTTTTCGCAAGCCGAACGTAACGCACGCCACTTTTAGCATCGGAACAATCCCAGCGGCTCGCAAAACGCACTCTTTCGTCGATTTTGACGGCAATTTCTTCACTGCTGGAGATATTTCGACGATTAAACGCTGATTTTACTTGTATTCACAAGCCGAACGTAACGTACGCCACTTTTAGCATCGGAACAATCCCAGCGGCTCGCAAAACGCACTGTTTCGTCGATTTTGACTGTAATTTCTTCCCTGCAGGAGATACTTCGACGTTTAAACGCTGATTTTACTCAATTTCACGCGCTGAATGTAACCCACGATACTTTTAGCATCGGAACAGGCCCAGCGGCTCGCAAAACACTCCCTTTCCTCGATTCTGACTGTAATTTCTTTCCTGCTGGAGATATTTCGACGTTTAAACGCTGATTTTACTCAATTTCACGCATTGAATATAACCCACGATACTTTTAGCATCGGAACAAGCCCAGCGGCTCGCAAAACGCTCTCTTTCGTCGATTTTGACTGTAATTTCTTCCCTGCTGGAGATATTTCGACGTTTAAACGCTGATTTTACTTGTTTTCGCAAGCCGAACGTAACGCACGCCCCTTTAGCATCGGAACAATCCCAGCGGCTCGCAAAACGCATTCTTTCGTCGATTTTGACTGCAATTTCTTCACTGCTGGAGATATTTCGACGATTAAACGCTGATTTTACTTGTTTTCACAAGCCAAACGAAACGAATGCCACTTTTAGCATCGATACAAGCCCAGCGGCTCGCAAAACGCACTGTTTCGTCGATTTTGACTGTAATTTTTTCCCTGCTGGAGATATTTCGACGTTTAAACGCTGATTTTACTTGTTTTCACAAGCCGAACGTAACGCACGCCACTTTTAGCATCGGAACAATCCCAGCGGCTCGCAAGACGCACTCTTTCGTCAATTTTGACTGTAATTTCTTCCCTGCTGGAGACATTTCGACGTTTAAACGCTGATTTTACTTGTTTTCACAAGCCGAACGTAATGCATGCCACTTTTAGCATCGATACAAGCCCAGCGGCTCGCAAAACGCACTGTTACGTCGATTTTGACTGTAATTTCTTTCCTGCAGGAGATATTTCGACGATTAAACGCTGATTTTAGTTGTTTTCACAAGCCAAACGAAACGAATGCCACTTTTAGCATCGATACAAGCCCAGCGGCTCGCAAAACGCACTGTTTCGTCGATTTTGACTGTAATTTCTTCCCTGCTGGAGATATTTCGACGTTTAAACGCTGATTTTACTTGTATTCACAAGCCGAACGTAACGCACGCCACTTTTAGCATCGGAACAAGCCCAGCGGCTGGCAAAACGCTGTCTTTCGTCGATTTGGACTGTAATTTCATTCCTGCTGGAGATATTTTGAAGTTTAAACTCTGATTTTACGCAATTTCACACGCCGAATGTAACGCACGGTACATATAGCATCGGAGCAATCCCAGCGGCTAGAAAAACGCACTCTTTCATCGATTTTGGCTGTAATTTCTTCCCTGCTGGAGACATTTCGACGTTTAAACGCTGATTTTGCTTGTTTTCACGAGCCGAACGTAACGTACGCCACTTTTAGCATCGGAGCAATCCCAGCGGCTCGCAAAACGCACTGTTTCGTCGATTTTGACTGTAATTTCTTTCCTGCTGGAGATATTTCGACGTTTAAACTCTGGTTTTACTTGTTTTCACAAGCCGAACGTAACGCACGCCACTTTTAGCTTCGATACAAGCCCAGCGGCTCGCAAAAGGCACTGTTTCGTCGATTTTGACAGTAATTTCTTCCCTGCTGGAGATATTTCGACGTATGAAAGCTGATTTTACTCAATTTCACGCGCTGAATGTAACCCACGATACTTTTAGCATCGGAAAAATCCCAGCGGCTCGCAAAACGCACTCTTTCGTAGATTTTGTCTGTAATTTCTTCCCTGCTGGAGACATTTCGACGTTTAAACGCTGATTTTACTTGTTTTCACAAGCCGAACGTAATGCATGCCGCTTTTAGCATCGATACAAGCCCAGCGGCTCGCAAAACGCCCTGTTACGTCGATTTTGACTGTAATTTCTTTCCTGCAGGAGATATTTCGACGTTTATACGCTGATTTTACTTGTTTTCGCAAGCCGAACGTAACGCACGCCACTTTTAGCATCGGAACAATCCCAGCGGCTCGCAAAACGTACTCTTTCGTCGATTTTGACGGCAATTTCTTCACTGCTGGAGATATTTCGACGATTAAACGCTGATTTTAGTTGTTTTCACAAGCCAAACGAAACGAATGCCACTTTTAGCATCGATACAAGCCCAGCGGCTCGCAAAACGCACTGTTTCGTCGATTTTGACTGTAATTTCTTCCCTGCTGGAGATATTTCGACGTTTAAACGCTGATTTTACTTGTATTCACAAGCCGAACGTAACGCACGCCACTTTTAGTATCGGAACAAGCCCAGCGGCTGGCAAAAGGCACTGTTTCGTCGATTTTGACTGTAATTTCTTCCCTGCTGGAGATATTTCGACGTATGAAAGCTGATTTTACTCAATTCCACGCGCTGAATGTAACCCACGATACTTTTAGCATCGGAAAAATCCCAGCGGCTCGCAAAACGCACTCTTTCGTCGATTTTGACTGTAATTTCTTCCCTGCTGGAGACATTTCGACGTTTAAACGCTGATTTTACTTGTTTTCACAAGCCGAACGTAATGCATGCCGCTTTTAGCATCGATACAAGCACAGCGGCTCGCAAAACGCCCTGTTACGTCGATTTTGACTGTAATTTCTTTCCTGCAGGAGATACTTCGACGTTTATACGCTGATTTTACTTGTTTTCGCAAGCCGAACGTAACGCACGCCACTTTTAGCATCGGAACAATCCCAGCGGCTCGCAAAACGCACTCTTTCGTCGATTTTGACGGCAATTTCTTCACTGCTGGAGATATTTCGACGATTAAACGCTGATTTTACTTGTTTTCACAAGCCAAACGAAACGAATGCCACTTTTAGCATCGATACAAGCCCAGCGGCTCGCAAAACGCACTGTTTCGTCGATTTTGACTGTAATTTCTTCCCTGCTGCAGATACTTCGACGTTTAAACGCTGATTTTACTTGTTTTCACAAGCCGAACGTAACGCACGCCACTTTTAGCATCGGAACAATCCCAGCGGCTCGCAAAACGCACTCTTTCGTCGATTTTGACGGCAATTTCTTCACTGCTGGAGATATTTCGACGATTAAACGCTGATTTTAGTTGTTTTCACAAGCCAAACGAAACGAATGCCACTTTTAGCATCGATACAAGCCCAGCGGCTCGCAAAACGCACTGTTTCGTCGATTTTGACTGTAATTTCTTCCCTGCTGGAGATATTTCGACGTTTAAACGCTGATTTTACTTGTATTCACAAGCCGAACGTAACGCACGCCACTTTTAGTATCGGAACAAGCCCAGCGGCTGGCAAAACGCTGTCTTTCGTCGATTTGGACTGTAATTTCATTCCTGCTGGAGATATTTTGAAGTTTAAACTCTGATTTTACGCAATTTCACACGCCGAATGTAACGCACGGTACATATAGCATCGGAGCAATCCCAGCGGCTAGAAAAACGCACTCTTTCATCGATTTTGGCTGTAATTTCTTCCCTGCTGGAGACATTTCGACGTTTAAACGCTGATTTTGCTTGTTTTCACAAGCCGAACGTAACGTACGCCACTTTTAGCATCGGAACAATCCCAGCGGCTCGCAAAACGCACTGTTTCGTCGATTTGGACTGTAATTTCATTCCTGCTGGAGATATTTTGAAGTTTAAACTCTGATTTTACGCAATTTCACACGCCGAATGTAACGCACGGTACATATAGCATCGGAGCAATCCCAGCGGCTAGAAAAACGCACTCTTTCATCGATTTTGGCTGTAATTTCTTCCCTGCTGGAGACATTTCGACGTTTAAACGCTGATTTTGCTTGTTTTCACGAGCCGAACGTAACGTACGCCACTTTTAGCATCGGAGCAATCCCAGCGGCTCGCAAAACGCACTGTTTCGTCGATTTTGACTGTAATTTCTTTCCTGCTGGAGATATTTCGACGTTTAAACTCTGGTTTTACTTGTTTTCACAAGCCGAACGTAACGCACGCCACTTTTAGCTTCGATACAAGCCCAGCGGCTCGCAAAAGGCACTGTTTCGTCGATTTTGACAGTAATTTCTTCCCTGCTGGAGATATTTCGACGTATGAAAGCTGATTTTACTCAATTTCACGCGCTGAATGTAACCCACGATACTTTTAGCATCGGAAAAATCCCAGCGGCTCGCAAAACGCACTCTTTCGTAGATTTTGACTGTAATTTCTTCCCTGCTGGAGACATTTCGACGTTTAAACGCTGATTTTACTTGTTTTCACAAGCCGAACGTAATGCATGCCGCTTTTAGCATCGATACAAGCCCAGCGGCTCGCAAAACGCCCTGTTACGTCGATTTTGACTGTAATTTCTTTCCTGCAGGAGATATTTCGACGTTTATACGCTGATTTTACTTGTTTTCGCAAGCCGAACGTAACGCACGCCACTTTTAGCATCGGAACAATCCCAGCGGCTCGCAAAACGTACTCTTTCGTCGATTTTGACGGCAATTTCTTCACTGCTGGAGATATTTCGACGATTAAACGCTGATTTTAGTTGTTTTCACAAGCCAAACGAAACGAATGCCACTTTTAGCATCGATACAAGCCCAGCGGCTCGCAAAACGCACTGTTTCGTCGATTTTGACTGTAATTTCTTCCCTGCTGGAGATATTTCGACGTTTAAACGCTGATTTTACTTGTATTCACAAGCCGAACGTAACGTACGCCACTTTTAGCATCGGAACAATCCCAGCGGCTCGCAAAACGCACTGTTTCGTCGATTTTGACTGTAATTTCTTCCCAGCAGGAGTTATTTCGACGTTTGAAAGCTGATTTTACTCAATTTTACGCGCTGAATGTAACCCACGATACTTTTATCATCGGAACAAGCCCAGCGGCCCGCAAAACGCACCCTTTCGTCGATTTTGACTGTAATTTCTTTCCTGCTGGAGATATTTCGACGTTTAAACTCTGGTTTTACTTGTTTTCACAAGCCGAACGTAACGCACGCCACTTTTAGCTTCGATACAAGCCCAGCGGCTCGCAAAAGGCACTGTTTCGTCGATTTTGACTGTAATTTCTTCCCTGCTGGAGATATTTCGACGTATGAAAGCTGATTTTACTCAATTCCACGCGCTGAATGTAACCCACGATACTTTTAGCATCGGAAAAATCCCAGCGGCTCGCAAAACGCACTCTTTCGTCGATTTTGACTGTAATTTCTTCCCTGCTGGAGACATTTCGACGTTTAAACGCTGATTTTACTTGTTTTCACAAGCCGAACGTAATGCATGCCGCTTTTAGCATCGATACAAGCACAGCGGCTCGCAAAACGCCCTGTTACGTCGATTTTGACTGTAATTTCTTTCCTGCAGGAGATACTTCGACGTTTATACGCTGATTTTACTTGTTTTCGCAAGCCGAACGTAACGCACGCCACTTTTAGCATCGGAACAATCCCAGCGGCTCGCAAAACGCACTCTTTCGTCGATTTTGACGGCAATTTCTTCACTGCTGGAGATATTTCGACGATTAAACGCTGATTTTAGTTGTTTTCACAAGCCAAACGAATCCAATGCCACTTTTAGCATCGATACAAGCCCAGCGGCTCGCAAAACGCACTGTATCGTCGATTTTGACTGTAATTTCTTCCCTGCTGGAGATATTTCGACGTTTGAAAGCTGATTTTACTTGTTTTCGCAAGCCGAACGTAAGGCACGCCACTTTTAGCATCGGAACAATCCCAGCGACTCGCAAAACGCACTCTTTCATCGATTTTCTCTGTAATTTCTTTCCTGATGGAGTTATTTCGACGTTTGAAAGCTGATTTTACTCAATTTCACGCGCTGAATGTAACCCACGATACTTTTATCATCGGAACAAGCCCAGCGGCCCGCAAAACGCACCCTTTCGTCGATTTTGACTATAATTTCTTTCCTGCTGGAGGTATTTCGACGTTTAAACTCTGGTTTTACTTGTTTTCACAAGCCGAACGTAACGCACGCCACTTTTAGCATCGGAACAATCCCAGCGGCTCGCAAAACGCACTCTTTCGTCGATTTTGACTGCAATTTCTTCACTGCTGGAGATATTTCGACGTTTAAACGCTGATTTTACTTGTTTTCACAAGCCGAACGTAACGCACGCCACTTTTAGCATCGGAACAATCCCAGCGGCTCGCAAAACGCACTCTTTCGTCGATTTTGACTGTAATTTCTTCCCTGCTGGAGACATTTCGACGTTTAAACGCTGATTTTACTTGTTTTCACAAGCCGAACGTAATGCATGCCACTTTTAGCATCGATACAATCCCAGCGGCTCGCAAAACGCACTGTTTCGTCGATTTTGACTGTAATTTCTTTCCTGCTGGAGATATTTCGACGTTTAAACGCTGATTTTACTCAATTTCACGCGCTGAATATAACCCACAATACTTTTAGCAGCGGAACAAGCCCAGCGGCTCGCAAAACGCTCTCTTTCGTCGATTTTGACTGTAATTTCTTCCCTGCTGGAGATATTTCCACGTTTAAACGCTGATTTTACTTGTTTTCGCAAGCCGAACGTAACGCACGCCACTTTTAGCATCGGAACAATCCCAGCGGCTCGCAAAACGCATTCTTTCGTAGATTTTGACTGCAATTTCTTCACTGCTGGAGATATTTCGACGATTAAACGCTGATTTTACTTGTTTTCACAAGCCAAACGAAACGAATGCCACTTTTAGCATCGATACAAGCCCAGCGGCTCGCAAAACGCACTGTTTCGTCGATTTTGACTGTAATTTCTTCCCTGCTGCAGATACTTCGACGTTTAAACGCTGATTTTACTTGTTTTCACAAGCCGAACGTAACGCACGCCACTTTTAGCATCGGAACAATCCCAGCGGCTCGCAAAACGCACTCTTTCGTCGATTTTGACGGCAATTTCTTCACTGCTGGAGATATTTCGACGATTAAACGCTGATTTTACTTGTTTTCACAAGCCAAACGAAACGAATGCCACTTTTAGCATCGATACAAGCCCAGCGGCTCGCAAAACGCACTGTTTCGTCGATTTTGACTGTAATTTCTTCCCTGCTGGAGATATTTCGACGTTTAAACGCTGATTTTACTTGTATTCACAAGCCGAACGTAACGCACGCCACTTTTAGTATCGGAACAAGCCCAGCGGCTGGCAAAACGCTGTCTTTCGTCGATTTGGACTGTAATTTCATTCCTGCTGGAGATATTTTGAAGTTTAAACTCTGATTTTACGCAATTTCACACGCCGAATGTAACGCACGGTACATATAGCATCGGAGCAATCCCAGCGGCTAGAAAAACGCACTCTTTCATCGATTTTGGCTGTAATTTCTTCCCTGCTGGAGACATTTCGACGTTTAAACGCTGATTTTGCTTGTTTTCACAAGCCGAACGTAACGTACGCCACTTTTAGCATCGGAACAATCCCAGCGGCTCGCAAAACGCACTGTTTCGTCGATTTGGACTGTAATTTCATTCCTGCTGGAGATATTTTGAAGTTTAAACTCTGATTTTACGCAATTTCACACGCCGAATGTAACGCACGGTACATATAGCATCGGAGCAATCCCAGCGGCTAGAAAAACGCACTCTTTCATCGATTTTGGCTGTAATTTCTTCCCTGCTGGAGACATTTCGACGTTTATACGCTGATTTTACTTATTTTCGCATGCCGAACGTAACGCACGCCACTTTTAGCATCGGAACAATCCCAGCGGCTCGCAAAACGCACTCTTTCGTCGATTTTGACTGCAATTTCTTCACTGCTGGAGATATTTCGACGTTTGAAAGCTGATTTTACTTGTTTTCGCAAGTCGAACGTAAGGCACGCCACTTTTAGCATCGGAACAATCCCAGCGACTCGCAAAACGCACTCTTTCATCGATTTTCTCTGTAATTTCTTTCCTGATGGAGTTATTTCGACGTTTGAAAGCTGATTTTACTCAATTTCACGCGCTGAATGTAACCCACGATACTTTTATCATCGGAACAAGCCCAGCGGCCCGCAAAACGCACCCTTTCGTCGATTTTGACTATAATTTCTTTCCTGCTGGAGATATTTCGACGTTTAAACTCTGGTTTTACTTGTTTTCACAAGCCGAACGTAACGCACGCCACTTTTAGCATCGGAACAATCCCAGCGGCTCGCAAAACGCACTCTTTCGTCGATTTTGACTGCAATTTCTTCACTGCTGGAGACATTTCGACGTTTAAACGCTGATTTTACTTGTTTTCACAAGCCGAACGTAATGCATGCCACTTTTAGCATCGATACAAGCCCAGCGGCTCGCAAAACGCACTGTTACGTCGATTTTGACTGTAATTTCTTTCCTGCAGGAGATATTTCGACGATTATACGCTGATTTTACTTGTTTTCGCAAGCCGAACGTAACGCACGCCACTTTTAGCATCGGAATAATCCCAGCGGCTCGCAAAACGCACTCTTTCGTCGATTTTGACGGCAATTTCTTCACTGCTGGAGATATTTCGACGATTAAACGCTGATTTTAGTTGTTTTCACAAGCCAAACGAAACGAATGCCACTTTTAGCATCGATACAAGCCCAGCGGCTCGCAAAACGCACTGTTTCGTCGATTTTGACTGTAATTTCTTTCCTGCTGGAGATATTTCGACGTTTGAAAGCTGATTTTACTCAATTTCACGCGCTGAACGTAACGCACGCCACTTTTAGCATCGGAACAATCCCAGCGGCTCGCAAAACGCACTCTTTCGTCGATTTTGACTGTAATTTCTTCCCTGCTGGAGATATTTCGACGTTTAAACGCTGATTTTACTTGTTTTCACAAGCCGAACGTAACGCACGCCACTTTTAGTATCGGAACAAGCCCAGCGGCTGGCAAAACGCTGTCTTTCGTCGATTTTGACTGTAGTTTCATTCCTGCTGGCGATATTTCGACGTTTGAAAGCTGATTCTACTCAATTTCACGCGCTGAATGTAACCCACGATACTTTTATCATCGGAAGAAGCCCAGCGGCTCGCAAAACGCACCCTTTCGTCGATTTTGACTGTAATTTCTTTCCTGCTGTAGATATTTCGACGTTTAAACTCTGGTTTTACTTGTTTTCACAAGCCGAACGTAACGCACGCCACATTTAGCTTCGATACAAGCCCAGCGGCTCGCAAAAGGCACTGTTTCGTCGATTTTGACTGTAATTTCTTCCCTGCTGGAGATATGTCGACGTTTAAACGCTGATTTTACTTGTTTTCACAAGCCGAACGTAACGCACGCCACTTTTAGTATCGGAACAAGCCCAGCGGCTGGCAAAACGCTGTCTTTCGTCGATTTTGACTGTAATTTCATTCCTGCTGGAGATACTTCGACGTTTAAACGCTGATTTTACTTGTTTTCACAAGCCTAACGAAACGAATGCCACTTTTAGCATCGATACAAGCCCAGCGGCTCGCAAAACGCAGTGTTTCGTCGATTTTGACTGTAATTTTTTCCCTGCTGGAGATATTTCGATGTTTAAACGCTGATTTTACTTGTTTTCACAAGCCGAACGTAACGCACGCCACTTTTAGCATCGGAACAATCCCAGCGGCTCGCAAAACGCACTCTTTCGTCGATTTTGACTGCAATTTCTTCCCTGCTGGAGACATTTCGTCGTTTAAACGCTGATTTTACTTGTTTTCACAAGCCGAACGTAATGCATGCCACTTTTAGCATCGATACAATCCCAGCGGCTCGCAAAACGCAGTGTTTCGTCGATTTTGACTGCAATTTCTTCACTGCTGGAGACATTTCGACGTTTAAACGCTGATTTTACTTGTTTTCACAAGCCGAACGTAATGCATGCCACTTTTAGCATCGATACAAGCCCAGCGGCTCGCAAAACGCACTGTTACGTCGATTTTGACTGTAATTTCTTTCCTGCAGGAGATATTTCGACGATTATACGCTGATTTTACTTGTTTTCGCAAGCCGAACGTAACGCACGCCACTTTTAGCATCGGAATAATCCCAGCGGCTCGCAAAACGCACTCTTTCGTCGATTTTGACGGCAATTTCTTCACTGCTGGAGATATTTCGACGATTAAACGCTGATTTTAGTTGTTTTCACAAGCCAAACGAAACGAATGCCACTTTTAGCATCGATACAAGCCCAGCGGCTCGCAAAACGCACTGTTTCGTCGATTTTGACTGTAATTTCTTTCCTGCTGGAGATATTTCGACGTTTGAAAGCTGATTTTACTCAATTTCACGCGCTGAACGTAACGCACGCCACTTTTAGCATCGGAACAATCCCAGCGGCTCGCAAAACGCACTCTTTCGTCGATTTTGACTGTAATTTCTTCCCTGCTGGAGATATTTCGACGTTTAAACGCTGATTTTACTTGTTTTCACAAGCCGAACGTAACGCACGCCACTTTTAGTATCGGAACAAGCCCAGCGGCTGGCAAAACGCTGTCTTTCGTCGATTTTGACTGTAGTTTCATTCCTGCTGGCGATATTTCGACGTTTGAAAGCTGATTCTACTCAATTTCACGCGCTGAATGTAACCCACGATACTTTTATCATCGGAAGAAGCCCAGCGGCTCGCAAAACGCACCCTTTCGTCGATTTTGACTGTAATTTCTTTCCTGCTGGAGATATTTCGACGTTTAAACTCTGGTTTTACTTGTTTTCACAAGCCGAACGTAACGCACGCCACATTTAGCTTCGATACAAGCCCAGCGGCTCGCAAAAGGCACTGTTTCGTCGATTTTGACTGTAATTTCTTCCCTGCTGGAGATATGTCGACGTTTAAACGCTGATTTTACTTGTTTTCACAAGCCGAACGTAACGCACGCCACTTTTAGTATCGGAACAAGCCCAGCGGCTGGCAAAACGCTGTCTTTCGTCGATTTTGACTGTAATTTCATTCCTGCTGGAGATACTTCGACGTTTAAACGCTGATTTTACTTGTTTTCACAAGCCTAACGAAACGAATGCCACTTTTAGCATCGATACAAGCCCAGCGGCTCGCAAAACGCAGTGTTTCGTCGATTTTGACTGTAATTTTTTCCCTGCTGGAGATATTTCGATGTTTAAACGCTGATTTTACTTGTTTTCACAAGCCGAACGTAACGCACGCCACTTTTAGCATCGGAACAATCCCAGCGGCTCGCAAAACGCACTCTTTCGTCGATTTTGACTGCAATTTCTTCCCTGCTGGAGACATTTCGTCGTTTAAACGCTGATTTTACTTGTTTTCACAAGCCGAACGTAATGCATGCCACTTTTAGCATCGATACAATCCCAGCGGCTCGCAAAACGCACTGTTTCGTCGATTTTGACTGTAATTTCTTTCCTGCTGGAGATATTTCGACGTTTAAACGCTGATTTTACTCAATTTCACGCGCTGAATATAACCCACAATACTTTTAGCAGCGGAACAAGCCCAGCGGCTCGCAAAACGCTCTCTTTCGTCGATTTTGACTGTAATTTCTTCCCTGCTGGAGATATTTCCACGTTTAAACGCTGATTTTACTTGTTTTCGCAAGCCGAACGTAACGCACGCCACTTTTAGCATCGGAACAATCCCAGCGGCTCGCAAAACGCATTCTTTCGTAGATTTTGACTGCAATTTCTTCACTGCTGGAGATATTTCGACGATTAAACGCTGATTTTACTTGTTTTCACAAGCCAAACGAAACGAATGCCACTTTTAGCATCGATACAAGCCCAGCGGCTCGCAAAACGCACTGTTTCGTCGATTTTGACTGTAATTTCTTCCCTGCTGCAGATACTTCGACGTTTAAACGCTGATTTTACTTGTTTTCACAAGCCGAACGTAACGCACGCCACTTTTAGCATCGGAACAATCCCAGCGGCTCGCAAAACGCACTCTTTCGTCGATTTTGACTGTAATTTCTTCCCTGCTGGAGATATTTCGACGTTTAAACGCTGATTTTACTTGTTTTCACAAGCCGAACGTAACGCACGCCACTTTTAGTATCGGAACAAGCCCAGCGGCTGGCAAAACGCTGTCTTTCGTCGATTTTGACTGTAGTTTCATTCCTGCTGGCGATATTTCGACGTTTGAAAGCTGATTCTACTCAATTTCACGCGCTGAATGTAACCCACGATACTTTTATCATCGGAAGAAGCCCAGCGGCTCGCAAAACGCACCCTTTCGTCGATTTTGACTGTAATTTCTTTCCTGCTGGAGATATTTCGACGTTTAAACTCTGGTTTTACTTGTTTTCACAAGCCGAACGTAACGCACGCCACATTTAGCTTCGATACAAGCCCAGCGGCTCGCAAAAGGCACTGTTTCGTCGATTTTGACTGTAATTTCTTCCCTGCTGGAGATACTTCGACGTTTAAACGCTGATTTTACTTGTTTTCACAAGCCTAACGAAACGAATGCCACTTTTATCATCGATACAAGCCCAGCGGCTCGCAAAACGCAGTGTTTCGTCGATTTTGACTGTAATTTTTTCCCTGCTGGAGATATTTCGATGTTTAAACGCTGATTTTACTTGTTTTCACAAGCCGAACGTAACGCACGCCACTTTTAGCATCGGAACAATCCCAGCGGCTCGCAAAACGCACTCTTTCGTCGATTTTGACTGCAATTTCTTCCCTGCTGGAGACATTTCGTCGTTTAAACGCTGATTTTACTTGTTTTCACAAGCCGAACGTAATGCATGCCACTTTTAGCATCGATACAATCCCAGCGGCTCGCAAAACGCACTGTTTCGTCGATTTTGACTGTAATTTCTTTCCTGCTGGAGATATTTCGACGTTTAAACGCTGATTTTACTCAATTTCACGCGCTGAATATAACCCACAATACTTTTAGCAGCGGAACAAGCCCAGCGGCTCGCAAAACGCTCTCTTTCGTCGATTTTGACTGTAATTTCTTCCCTGCTGGAGATATTTCCACGTTTAAACGCTGATTTTACTTGTTTTCGCAAGCCGAACGTAACGCACGCCACTTTTAGCATCGGAACAATCCCAGCGGCTCGCAAAACGCATTCTTTCGTAGATTTTGACTGCAATTTCTTCACTGCTGGAGATATTTCGACGATTAAACGCTGATTTTACTTGTTTTCACAAGCCAAACGAAACGAATGCCACTTTTAGCATCGATACAAGCCCAGCGGCTCGCAAAACGCACTGTTTCGTCGATTTTGACTGTAATTTCTTCCCTGCTGCAGATACTTCGACGTTTAAACGCTGATTTTACTTGTTTTCACAAGCCGAACGTAACGCACGCCACTTTTAGCATCGGAACAATCCCAGCGGCTCGCAAAACGCACTCTTTCGTCGATTTTGACTGCAATTTCTTCCCTGCTGGAGACATTTCGTCGTTTAAACGCTGATTTTACTTGTTTTCACAAGCCGAACGTAATGCATGCCACTTTTAGCATCGATACAATCCCAGCGGCTCGCAAAACGCACTGTTTCGTCGATTTTGACTGTAATTTCTTTCCTGCTGGAGATATTTCGACGTTTAAACGCTGATTTTACTCAATTTCACGCGCTGAATATAACCCACAATACTTTTAGCAGCGGAACAAGCCCAGCGGCTCGCAAAACGCTCTCTTTCGTCGATTTTGACTGTAATTTCTTCCCTGCTGGAGATATTTCCACGTTTAAACGCTGATTTTACTTGTTTTCGCAAGCCGAACGTAACGCACGCCACTTTTAGCATCGGAACAATCCCAGCGGCTCGCAAAACGCATTCTTTCGTAGATTTTGACTGCAATTTCTTCACTGCTGGAGATATTTCGACGATTAAACGCTGATTTTACTTGTTTTCACAAGCCAAACGAAACGAATGCCACTTTTAGCATCGATACAAGCCCAGCGGCTCGCAAAACGCACTGTTTCGTCGATTTTGACTGTAATTTCTTCCCTGCTGCAGATACTTCGACGTTTAAACGCTGATTTTACTTGTTTTCACAAGCCGAACGTAACGCACGCCACTTTTAGCATCGGAACAATCCCAGCGGCTCGCAAAACGCACTCTTTCGTCGATTTTGACGGCAATTTCTTCACTGCTGGAGATATTTCGACGATTAAACGCTGATTTTAGTTGTTTTCACAAGCCAAACGAAACGAATGCCACTTTTAGCATCGATACAAGCCCAGCGGCTCGCAAAACGCACTGTTTCGTCGATTTTGACTGTAATTTCTTCCCTGCTGGAGATATTTCGACGTTTAAACGCTGATTTTACTTGTATTCACAAGCCGAACGTAACGCACGCCACTTTTAGTATCGGAACAAGCCCAGCGGCTGGCAAAACACTGTCTTTCGTCGATTTGGACTGTAATTTCATTCCTGCTGGAGATATTTTGAAGTTTAAACTCTGATTTTACGCAATTTCACACGCCGAATGTAACGCACGGTACATATAGCATCGGAGCAATCCCAGCGGCTAGAAAAACGCACTCTTTCATCGATTTTGGCTGTAATTTCTTCCCTGCTGGAGACATTTCGACGTTTAAACGCTGATTTTGCTTGTTTTCACAAGCCGAACGTAACGTACGCCACTTTTAGCATCGGAACAATCCCAGCGGCTCGCAAAACGCACTGTTTCGTCGATTTGGACTGTTATTTCATTCCTGCTGGAGATATTTTGAAGTTTAAACTCTGATTTTACGCAATTTCACACGCCGAATGTAACGCACGGTACATATAGCATCGGAGCAATCCCAGCGGCTAGAAAAACGCACTCTTTCATCGATTTTGGCTGTAATTTCTTCCCTGCTGGAGACATTTCGACGTTTATACGCTGATTTTACTTATTTTCGCATGCCGAACGTAACGCACGCCACTTTTAGCATCGGAACAATCCCAGCGGCTCGCAAAACGCACTCTTTCGTCGATTTTGACTGCAATTTCTTCACTGCTGGAGATATTTCGACTATTGAAAGCTGATTTTACTTGTTTTCGCAAGTCGAACGTAAGGCACGCCACTTTTAGCATCGGAACAATCCCAGCGACTCGCAAAACGCACTCTTTCATCGATTTTCTCTGTAATTTCTTTCCTGATGGAGTTATTTCGACGTTTGAAAGCTGATTTTACTCAATTTCACGCGCTGAATGTAACCCACGATACTTTTATCATCGGAACAAGCCCAGCGGCCCGCAAAACGCACCCTTTCGTCGATTTTGACTATAATTTCTTTCCTGCTGGAGATATTTCGACGTTTAAACTCTGGTTTTACTTGTTTTCACAAGCCGAACGTAACGCACGCCACTTTTAGCATCGGAACAATCCCAGCGGCTCGCAAAACGCACTCTTTCGTCGATTTTGACTGCAATTTCTTCACTGCTGGAGATATTTCGACGTTTAAACGCTGATTTTACTTGTTTTCACAAGCCGAACGTAACGCACGCCACTTTTAGCATCGGAACGATCCCAGCGGCTCGCAAAACGCACTCTTTCGTCGATTTTGACTGTAATTTCTTCCCTGCTGGAGACATTTCGACGTTTAAACGCTGATTTTACTTGTTTTCACAAGCCGAACGTAATGCATGCCACTTTTAGCATCGATACAAGCCCAGCGGCTCGCAAAACGCACTGTTACGTCGATTTTGACTGTAATTTCTTTCCTGCAGGAGATATTTCGACGATTATACGCTGATTTTACTTGTTTTCGCAAGCCGAACGTAACGCACGCCACTTTTAGCATCGGAACAATCCCAGCGGCTCGCAAAACGCACTCTTTCGTCGATTTTGACGGCAATTTCTTCACTGCTGGAGATATTTCGACGATTAAACGCTGATTTTAGTTGTTTTCACAAGCCAAACGAAACGAATGCCACTTTTAGCATCGATACAAGCCCAGCGGCTCGCAAAACGCACTGTTTCGTCGATTTTGACTGTAATTTCTTTCCTGCTGGAGATATTTCGACGTTTGAAAGCTGATTTTACTCAATTTCACGCGCTGAACGTAACGCACGCCACTTTTAGCATCGGAACAATCCCAGCGGCTCGCAAAACGCACTCTTTCGGCGATTTTGACTGTAATTTCTTCCCTGCTGGAGATATTTCGACGTTTAAACGCTGATTTTACTTGTTTTCACAAGCCGAACGTAACGTACGCCACTTTTAGTATCGGAACAAGCCCAGCGGCTGGCAAAACGCTGTCTTTCGTCGATTTTGACTGTAGTTTCATTCCTGCTGGCGATATTTCGACGTTTGAAAGCTGATTCTACTCAATTTCACGCGCTGAATGTAACCCACGATACTTTTATCATCGGAAGAAGCCCAGCGGCTCGCAAAACGCACCCTTTCGTCGATTTTGACTGTAATTTCTTTCCTGCTGGAGATATTTCGACGTTTAAACTCTGGTTTTACTTGTTTTCACAAGCCGAACGTAACGCACGCCACATTTAGCTTCGATACAAGCCCAGCGGCTCGCAAAAGGCACTGTTTCGTCGATTTTGACTGTAATTTCTTCCCTGCTGGATATATTTCGACGTTTAAACGCTGATTTTACTTGTTTTCACAAGCCGAACGTAACGCACGCCACTTTTAGTATCGGAACAAGCCCAGCGGCTGGCAAAAACGCTGTCTTTCGTCGATTTTGACTGTAATTTCATTCCTGCTGGAGATACTTCGACGTTTAAACGCTGATTTTACTTGTTTTCACAAGCCTAACGAAACGAATGCCACTTTTAGCATCGATACAAGCCCAGCGGCTCGCAAAACGCACTGTTTCGTCGATTTTGACTGTAATTTTTTCCCTGCTGGAGATATTTCGATGTTTAAACGCTGATTTTACTTGTTTTCACAAGCCGAACGTAACGCACGCCACTTTTAGTATCGGAACAAGCCCAGCGGCTGGCAAAACGCTGTCTTTCGTCGATTTTGACTGTAATTTCATTCCTGCTGGAGATACTTCGACGTTTAAACGCTGATTTTACTTGTTTTCACAAGCCTAACGAAACGAATGCCACTTTTAGCATCGATACAAGCCCAGCGGCTCGCAAAACGCACTGTTTCGTCGATTTTGACTGTAATTTTTTCCCTGCTGGAGATATTTCGATGTTTAAACGCTGATTTTACTTGTTTTCACAAGCCGAACGTAACGCACGCCACTTTTAGCATCGGAACAATCCAGCGGCTCGCAAAACGCACTCTTTCGTCGATTTTGACTGTAATTTCTTCCCTGCTGGAGATATTTCGACGATTAAACGCTGATTTTAGTTGTTTTCACAAGCCAAACGAAACGAATGCCACTTTTAGCATCGATACAAGCCCAGCGGCTCGCAAAATGCACTGCTTCGTCGATTTTGACTGTAATTTCTTCCCTGCTGGAGATATTTCGACGTTTAAACGCTGATTTTACTTGTATTCACAAGCCGAACGTAACGCACGCCACTTTTAGTATCGGAACAAGCCCAGCGGCTGGCAAAACGCTGTCTTTCGTCGATTTGGACTGTAATTTCATTCCTGCTGGAGATATTTTGAAGTTTAAACTCTGATTTTACGCAATTTCACACGCCGAATGTAACGCACGGTACATATAGCATCGGAGCAATCCCAGCGGCTAGAAAAACGCACTCTTTCACCGATTTTGGCTGTAATTTCTTCCCTGCTGGAGACATTTCGACGTTTAAACGCTGATTTTGCTTGTTTTCACAAGCCGAACGTAACGTACGCCACTTTTAGCATCGGAACAATCCCAGCGGCTCGCAAAACGCACTGTTTCGTCGATTTTGACTGTAATTTCTTCCTGCAGGAGATACTTCGACGTTTAAACGCTGATTTTACTCAATTTCACGCGCTGAATGTAACCCACGATACTTTTAGCATCGGAACAGGCCCAGCGGCTCGCAAAACACTCCCTTTCCTCGATTCTGACTATAATTTCTTCCCTGCTGGAGATATTTCGACGTTTAAACGCTGATTTTGCTTGTTTTCACAAGCGAACGTAACGTACGCCACTTTTAGCATCGGAACAATCCCAGCCGCTCGCAAAGCGCACTCTTTCGTCGATTTTGACTGCAATTTCTTCACTGCTGAGATATTTCGACGATTAAACGCTGATTTTACTTGTTTTCACATGCCTAACGAAACGAATGCCACTTTTAGCATCGGAACAATCCCAGCGGCTCGCAAAACGCACTCTTTCGTCGATTTTGACTGTAATTTCTTCACTGCTGGAGATATTTTTGAAGTTTAAACTCTGATTTTACGCAATTTCACACGCCGAATATAACGCACGGTACATATAGCATCGGAGCAATCCAGCGGCTAGAAAAACGCACTCTTTCGTCGATTTTGACTGTAATTTCTTTCCTGCTGGAGATATTTCGACGTTTAAACTCTGGTTTTACTTGTTTTCACAAGCGAACGTAACGCACGCCACATTTAGCTTCGATACAAGCTCAGCGGCTCGCAAACCGCACTATTTCGTCGATTTTGACTGTAATTTCTTCCCTGCAGGAGATATTTCGACGTTTATACACTGATTTTACTTGTTTTCGCATGCCAAACGTAACGCACGCCACTTTTAGCATCGGAACAATCCCAGCGGCTCGCAAAACGCGCTCTTTCGTCGATTTTGACTGTAATTTCTTCCCTGCAGGAGATATTTCGACATTTATACGCTGATTTTACTTGTTCTCACAAGCCGAACGTAACGCACGCCACTTTTAGTATCGGAACAAGCCCAGCGGCTGGCAAAACGCTGTCTTTCGTCGATTTTGACTGTAGTTTCATTCCTGCTGGAGATATTTCGACGTTTGAAAGCTGATTCTACTCAATTTCACGCGCTGAATGTAACCCACGATACTTTTATCATCGGAAGAAGCCCAGCGGCTCGCAAAACGCACCCTTTCGTCGATTTTGACTGTAATTTCTTTCCTGCTGGAGATATTTCGACGTTTAAACTCTGGTTTTACTTGTTTTCACAAGCCGAACGTAACGCACGCCACATTTAGCTTCGATACAAGCCCACCGGCTCGCAAAAGGCACTGTTTCGTCGATTTTGACTGTAATTTCTTCCCTGCTGGAGATATTTCGACGTTTAAACGCTGATTTTACTTGTTTTCACAAGCCGAACGTAACGCACGCCACTTTTAGTATCGGAACAAGCCCAGCGGATGGCAAAACGCTGTCTTTCGTCGATTTTGACTGTAATTTCATTCCTGCTGGAGATACTTCGACGTTTAAACGCTGATTTTACTTATTTTCACAAGCCTAACGAAACGAATGCCACTTTTAGCATCGATACAAGCCCAGCGGCTCGCAAAACGCACTGTTTCGTCGATTTTGACTGTAATTTTTTCCCTGCTGGAGATATTTCGATGTTTAAACGCTGATTTTACTTGTTTTCACAAGCCGAACGTAACGCACGCCACTTTTAGCATCGGAACAATCCCAGCGGCTCGCAAAACGCACTCTTTCGTCGATTTTGACTGTAATTTCTTCCCTGCTGGAGATATTTCGACGATTAAACGCTGATTTTAGTTGTTTTCACAAGCCAAACGAAACGAATGCCACTTTTAGCATCGATACAAGCCCAGCGGCTCGCAAAACGCACTGTTTCGTCGATTTTGACTGTAATTTCTTCCCTGCTGGAGATATTTCGACGTTTAAACGCTGATTTTACTTGTATTCACAAGCCGAACGTAACGCACGCCACTTTTAGTATCGGAACAAGCCCAGCGGCTGGCAAAACGCTGTCTTTCGTCGATTTGGACTGTAATTTCATTCCTGCTGGAGATATTTGAAGTTTAAACTCTGATTTAACGCAATTTCACACGCCGAATGTAACGCACTGTACATATAGCATCGGAGCAATCCCAGCGGCTAGAAAAACGCACTTTTTCATCGATTTTGGCTGTAATTTCTTCCCTGCTGGAGACATTTCGACGTTTAAAACGCTGATTTTACTCAATTTCACGCGCTGAATGTAACCCACGATACTTTTAGCATCGGAACAGGCCCAGCGGCTCGCAAAACACTCCCTTTCCTCGATTCTGACTATAATTTCTTCCCTGCTGGCAGATATTTCGACGTTTTAAACGCTGATTTTGCTTGTTTTCACAAGCCGAACGTAACGTACGCCACTTTTAGCATCGGAACAATCCCAGCCGCTCGCAAAGCGCACTCTTTCGTCGATTTTGACTGCAATTTCTTCACTGCTAGAGATATTTCGACGATTAAACGCTGATTTACTTGTTTTCACATGCCTAACGAAACGAATGCCACTTTTAGCATCGGAACAATCCCAGCGGCTCGCAAAACGCACTCTTTCGTCGATTTTGACTGTAATTTCTTCACTGCTGGAGATATTTTGAAGTTTAAACTCTGATTTTACGCAATTTCACACGCCGAATATAACGCACGGTACATATAGCATCGGAGCAATCCCAGCGGCTAGAAAAACGCACTCTTTCGTCGATTTTGACTGTAATTTCTTTCCTGCTGGAGATATTTCGACGTTTAAACTCTGGTTTTACTTGTTTTCACAAGCCGAACGTAACGCACGCCACATTTAGCTTCGATACAAGCTCAGCGGCTCGCAAACCGCACTATTTCGTCGATTTTGACTGTAATTTCTTCCCTGCAGGAGATATTTCGACGTTTATACACTGATTTTACTTGTTTTCGCATGCCAAACGTAACGCACGCCACTTTTAGCATCGGAACAATCCCAGCGGCTCGCAAAACGCGCTCTTTCGTCGATTTTGACTGTAATTTCTTCCCTGCAGGAGATATTTCGACATTTATACGCTGATTTTACTTGTTCTCACAAGCCGAACGTAACGCACGCCACTTTTAGTATCGGAACAAGCCCAGCGGCTGGCAAAACGCTGTCTTTCGTCGATTTTGACTGTAGTTTCATTCCTGCTGGAGATATTTCGACGTTTGAAAGCTGATTCTACTCAATTTCACGCGCTGAATGTAACCCACGATACTTTTATCATCGGAAGAAGCCCAGCGGCTCGCAAAACGCACCTTTCGTCGATTTTGACTGTAATTTCTTTCCTGCTGGAGATATTTCGACGTTTAAACTCTGGTTTTACTTGTTTTCACAAGCCGAACGTAACGCACGCCACATTTAGCTTCGATACAAGCCCACCGGCTCGCAAAAGGCACTGTTTCGTCGATTTTGACTGTAATTTCTTCCCTGCTGGAGATATTTCGACGTTTAAACGCTGATTTTACTTGTTTTCACAAGCCGAACGTAACGCACGCCACTTTTAGTATCGGAACAAGCCCAGCGGATGGCAAAACGCTGTCTTTCGTCGATTTTGACTGTAATTTCATTCCTGCTGGAGATACTTCGACGATTAAACGCTGATTTTAGTTGTTTTCACAAGCCAAACGAAACGAATGCCACTTTTAGCATCGATACAAGCCCAGCGGCTCGCAAAACGCACTGTTTCGTCGATTTTGACTGTAATTTCTTCCCTGCTGGAGATATTTCGACGTTTAAACGCTGATTTTACTTGTATTCACAAGCCGAACGTAACGCACGCCACTTTTAGTATCGGAACAAGCCCAGCGGCTGGCAAAACGCTGTCTTTCGTCGATTTGGACTGTAATTTCATTCCTGCTGGAGATATTTTGAAGTTTAAACTCTGATTTTACGCAATTTCACACGCCGAATGTAACGCACTGTACATATAGCATCGGAGCAATCCCAGCGGCTAGAAAAACGCACTTTTTCATCGATTTTGGCTGTAATTTCTTCCCTGCTGGAGACATTTCGACGTTTAAACGCTGATTTTGCTTGTTTTCACAAGCCGAACGTAACGTACGCCACTTTTAGCATCGGAACAATCCCAGCGGCTCGCAAAACGCACTGTTTCGTCGATATTGACTGTAATTTCTTCCCTGCAGGAGATACTTCGACGTTTAAACGCTGATTTTACTCAATTTCACGCGCTGAATGTACCCACGATACTTTTAGCATCGGAACAGGCCCAGCGGCTCGCAAAACACTCCCTTTCCTCGATTCTGACTATAATTTCTTCCCTGCTGGACATATTTCGACGTTTATACGCTGATTTTACTTATTTTCGCATGCCGAACGTAACGCACGCCACTTTTAGAATCGGAACAATCCCAGCGGCTCGCAAAACGCACTCTTTCGTCGATTTTGACTGCAATTTCTTCACTGCTGGAGATATTTCGACGATTGAACGCTGATTTTACTTGTTTTCACATGCCTAACGAAACGAATGCCACTTTTAGCATCGGAACAATCCCAGCGGCTCGCAAAACGCACTCTTTCGTCGATTTTGACTGTAATTTCTTCACTGCTGGAGATATTTTGAAGTTTAAACTCTGATTTTACGCAATTTCACACGCCGAATATAACGCACGGTAAATATAGCATCGGAGCAATCCCAGCGGCTAGAAAAACGCACTCTTTCGTCGATTTTTACTGTAATTTCTTCCCTGCTGGAGACATTTCGACGTTTAAACGCTGATTTTGCTTGTTTTCGCAAGCCGAACGTAATGCATGCCACTTTTAGCATCGATACAAGCTCAGCGGCTCGCAAAACGCACTATTTCGTCGATTTTGACTGTAATTTCTTTCCTGCTGGAGATATTTCGACGTTTAAACGCTGATTTTACTTGTTTTCACAAGCCGAACGTAACGTACGCCACTTTTAGCATCGGAACAATCCCAGCGGCGCGCAAAACGCACTGTTTCGTCGATTTTGACTGTAATTTCTTCCCTGCAGGAGATATTTCGACGTTTATGCACTGATTTTACTTGTTTTCGCATGCCAAACGTAACGCACGCCACTTTTAGCATCGGAACAATCCCAGCGGCTCGCAAAACGCGCTCTTTCGTCGATTTTGACTGTAATTTCTTCCCTGCAGGAGATATTTCGACATTTATACGCTGATTTTACTTGTTTTCGCAAGCAGAACGTAACGCACGACACTTTTAGCATCGGAACAATCCCAGCGGCTCGCAAAACGCACTCTTTCGTCGATTTTGACTGTAATTTCTTTCCTGCTGGAGATATTTCGACGTTTGAAAGCTGATTCTACTCAATTTCACGCGCTGAATGTAACCCACGATACTTTTATCATCGGAAGAAGCCCAGCGGCTCGCAAAACGCACCCTTTCGTCGATTTTGACTGTAATTTCTTTCCTGCTGGAGATATTTCGACGTTTAAGCTCTGGTTTTACTTGTTTTCACAAGCCGAACGTAACGCACGCCACATTTAGCTTCGGTACAAGCCCAGCGGCTCGCAAAAGGCACTGTTTCGTCGATTTTGACTGTAATTTCTTCCCTGCTGGAGATATTTCGACGTTTAAACGCTGATTTTACTTGTTTTCACAAGCCGAACGTAACGCACGCCACTTTTAGCATCGGAACAATCCCAGCGGCTCGCAAAACGCACTCTTCCGTCGATTTTGACTGTAATTTCTTCCCTGCTGGAGACATTTCGACGTTTAAACGCTGATTTTACTTGTTTTCACAAGCCGAACGTAATGCATGCCACTTTTAGCATCGGAACAATCCCAGCGGCTCGCAAAACGCACGCTTTCGTCGATTTTGACTGTAATTTCTTTCCTGCTGGAGATATTTCGACGTTTAAACTCTGATTTTACTTGTTTTCACAAGCCGACCGTAACGCGCGCCACTTTTAGCATCGGAACAATCCCAGCGGCTCGCAAAACGCACTCCTTCGTCGATTTTGACTGTAATTTCTTCACTGCTGGAGATATTTCGCCGATTAAACGCTGATTTTACTTGTTTTCACAAGCCGAACGTAACGCACGCCACTTTTAGCATCGGAACAATCCCAGCGGCTCGCAAAACGCACTCTTTCGTCGATTTTGACTGTAATTTCTTTCCTGCTGGAGATATTTCGACGTTTGAAAGCTGATTTTACTCAATTTCACGCGCTGAATGTAACCCACGATACTTTTATCATCGGAACAAGCCCAGCGGCTCGCTAAACGCACCCTTTCGTCGATTTTGACTGTAATTTCTTTCCTGCTGGAGATATTTCGACGTTTAAACTCTGGTTTTACTTGTTTTCACAAGCCGAACGTAACGCACACCACTTTTAGCTTCGATACAAGCCCAGCGGCTCGCAAAAGGCACTGTTTCGTCGATTTTGACTGTAATTTCTTTCCTGCTGGAGATATTTCGACGTTTAAACTCTGATTTTACTTGTTTTCACAAGCCGACCGTAACGCGCGCCACTTTTAGCATCGGAACAATCCCAGCGGCTCGCAAAACGCACTCCTTCGTCGATTTTGACTGTAATTTCTTCACTGCTGGAGATATTTCGCCGATTAAACGCTGATTTTACTTGTTTTCACAAGCCGAACGTAACGCACGCCACTATTAGCATCGGAACAATCCCAGCGGCTCGCAAAACGCACTGTTTCGTCGATTTTGACTGTAATTTCTTCCCTGCAGGAGATATTTCGACGTTTATACGCTGATTTTACTTGTTTTCGCATGCCGAACGTAACGCGCGCCACTTTTAGCATCGGAACAATCCCAGCGGCTCGCAAAACGCACTCCTTCGTCGATTTTGTCTGTAATTTCTTCACTGCTGGAGATATTTCGCCGATTAAACGCTGATTTTACTTGTTTTCACAAGCCGAACGTAACGCACGCCACTTTTAGCATCGGAACAATCCCAGCGGCTCGCAAAACGCACTGTTTCGTCGATTTTGACTGTAATTTCTTCCCTGCAGGAGATATTTCGACGTTTATACGCTGATTTTACTTGTTTTCGCATGCCGAACGTAACGCACGCCACTTTTAGCATCGGAACAATCCCAGCGGCTCGCAAAACGCACTCTTTCGTCGATTTTGACTGTAATTTCTTTCCTGCTGGAGATATTTCGACGTTTGAAAGCTGATTTTTCTCAGTTTCACGCGCTGAATGTAACCCACGATAGTTTTATCATCGGAACAAGCCCAGCGGCTCGCTAAACGCACCCTTTCGTCGATTTTGACTGTAATTTCTTTCCTGCTGGAGATATTTCGACGTTTAAACTCTGGTTTTACTTGTTTTCACAAGCCGAACGTAACGCACGCCACTTTTAGCTTCGATACAAGCCCAGCGGCTCGCAAAAGGCACTGTTTCGTCGATTTTGACTGTAATTTCTTTCCTGCTGGAGATATTTCGACGTTTAAACTCTGATTTTACTTGTTTTCACAAGCCGACCGTAACGCGCGCCACTTTTAGCATCGGAACAATCCCAGCGGCTCGCAAAACGCACTCCTTCGTCGATTTTGACTGTAATTTCTTCACTGCTGGAGATATTTCGCCGATTAAACGCTGATTTTACTTGTTTTCACAAGCCGAACGTAACGCACGCCACTATTAGCATCGGAACAATCCCAGCGGCTCGCAAAACGCACTGTTTCGTCGATTTTGACTGTAATTTCTTCCCTGCAGGAGATATTTCGACGTTTATACGCTGATTTTAATTGTTTTCGCATGCCGAACGTAAAGCACGCCACTTTTAGCATCGGAACAATACCAGCGGCTCGCAAAACGCACTCTTTCGTCGATTTTGACTGTAATTTCTTCCCTGCAGGAGATATTTCGACGTTTATACGCTGATTTTACTTGTTTTCGCAAGCCGAACGTAACGCACGCCACTTTTAGCATCGGAACAATCCCAGCGGTTCGCAAAACGCACTCTTTCGTCGATTTTGACTGTAATTTCTTTCCTGCTGGAGATATTTCGACGTTTGAAAGCTGATTTTACTCAATTTCACGCGCTGAATGTAACCCACGATACTTTTATCATCGGAACAAGCCCAGCGGCTCGCAAAACGCACCCTTTCGTCGATTTTGACTGTAATTTCTTTCCTGCTGGAGATATTTCGACGTTTAAACTCTGGTTTTACTTGTTTTCACAAGCCGAACGTAACGCACGCCACTTTTAGCTTCGATACAAGCCCAGCGGCTCGCAAAAGGCACTGTTTCGTCGATTTTGACTGTAATTTCTTCCCTGCTGGAGATATTTCGACGTTTAAACGCTGATTTTACTTGTTTTCACAAGCCGAACGTAACGCACGCCACTTTTAGCTTCGATACAAGCCCAGCGGCTCGCAAAAGGCACTGTTTCGTCGATTTTGACTGTAATTTCTTCACTGCTGGAGATATTTCGCCGATTAAACGCTGATTTTACTTGTTTTCACAAGCCGAACGTAACGCACGCCACTATTAGCATCGGAACAATCCCAGCGGCTCGCAAAACGCACTGTTTCGTCGATTTTGACTGTAATTTCTTCCCTGCAGGAGATATTTCGACGTTTATACGCTGATTTTACTTGTTTTCGCATGCCGAACGTAAAGCACGCCACTTTTAGCATCGGAACAATCCCAGCGGCTCGCAAAACGCACTCTTTCGTCGATTTTGACTGTAATTTCTTCCCTGCAGGAGATATTTCGACGTTTATACGCTGATTTTACTTGTTTTCGCAAGCCGAACGTAACGCACGCCACTTTTAGCATCGGAACAATCCCAGCGGCTCGCAAAACGCACTCTTTCGTCGATTTTGACTTTAATTTCTTTCCTGCTGGAGATATTTCGACGATTAAACGCTGATTTTACTCAATTTCACGCGCTGAATGTAACCCACGATACTTTTAGCATCGGATCAAGCCCAGCGGCTCGCAAAACGCACTCTTTCGTCGATTTTGACTGTAATTTCTTCCCTGCAGGAGATATTTCGACGTTTATACGCTGATTTTACTTGTTTTCACAAGCCGAACGCAACGCACGCCACTTTTAGCATCGGAACAATCCCAGCGGCTCGCAAAACGCACTCTTTCGTCGATTTTGACTGTAATTTCTTCACTGCTGGAGATATTTCGACGATTAAACGCTGATTTTACATGTTTTCGCAAGCCGAACGTAACGCACGCCACTTTTAGCATCGATACAAGCCCAGCGGCTAGCCAAACGCACTGTTTCGTCGATTTTGACTGTAATTTTTTCCCTGCTGGAGATACTTCGACGTTTAAACGCTGATTTTACTTGTTTTCGCAAGCCGAACGTAACGCGCGCCACTTTTAGCATCGGAACAATCCCAGCGGCTCGCAAAACGCACTCCTTCGTCGATTTTGACTGTAATTTCTTCACTGCTGGAGATATTTCGCCGATTAAACGCTGATTTTACTTGTTTTCACAAGCCGAACGTAACGCACGCCACTTTTAGCATCGGAACAATCCCAGCGGCTCGCAAAACGCACTGTTTCGTCGATTTTGACTGTAATTTCTTCCCTGCAGGAGATATTTCGACGTTTATACGCTGATTTTACTTGTTTTCGCATGCCGAACGTAACGCACGCCACTTTTAGCATCGGAACAATCCCAGCGGCTCGCAAAACGCACTCTTTCGTCGATTTTGACTGTAATTTCTTTCCTGCTGGAGATATTTCGACGTTTGAAAGCTGATTTTTCTCAATTTCACGCGCTGAATGTAACCCACGATAGTTTTATCATCGGAACAAGCCCAGCGGCTCGCTAAACGCACCCTTTCGTCGATTTTGACTGTAATTTCTTTCCTGCTGGAGATATTTCGACGTTTAAACTCTGGTTTTACTTGTTTTCACAAGCCGAACGTAACGCACGCCACTTTTAGCTTCGATACAAGCCCAGCGGCTCGCAAAAGGCACTGTTTCGTCGATTTTGACTGTAATTTCTTTCCTGCTGGAGATATTTCGACGTTTAAACTCTGATTTTACTTGTTTTCACAAGCCGACCGTAACGCGCGCCACTTTTAGCATCGGAACAATCCCAGCGGCTCGCAAAACGCACTCCTTCGTCGATTTTGACTGTAATTTCTTCACTGCTGGAGATATTTCGCCGATTAAACGCTGATTTTACTTGTTTTCACAAGCCGAACGTAACGCACGCCACTATTAGCATCGGAACAATCCCAGCGGCTCGCAAAACGCACTGTTTCGTCGATTTTGACTGTAATTTCTTCCCTGCAGGAGATATTTCGACGTTTATACGCTGATTTTAATTGTTTTCGCATGCCGAACGTAAAGCACGCCACTTTTAGCATCGGAACAATACCAGCGGCTCGCAAAACGCACTCTTTCGTCGATTTTGACTGTAATTTCTTCCCTGCAGGAGATATTTCGACGTTTATACGCTGATTTTACTTGTTTTCGCAAGCCGAACGTAACGCACGCCACTTTTAGCATCGGAACAATCCCAGCGGTTCGCAAAACGCACTCTTTCGTCGATTTTGACTGTAATTTCTTTCCTGCTGGAGATATTTCGACGTTTGAAAGCTGATTTTACTCAATTTCACGCGCTGAATGTAACCCACGATACTTTTATCATCGGAACAAGCCCAGCGGCTCGCAAAACGCACCCTTTCGTCGATTTTGACTGTAATTTCTTTCCTGCTGGAGATATTTCGACGTTTAAACTCTGGTTTTACTTGTTTTCACAAGCCGAACGTAACGCACGCCACTTTTAGCTTCGATACAAGCCCAGCGGCTCGCAAAAGGCACTGTTTCGTCGATTTTGACTGTAATTTCTTTCCTGCAGGAGATATTTCGACGTTTATACGCTGATTTTACTTGTTTTCGCATGCCGAACGTAACGCACGCCACTTTTAGCATCGGAACAATCCCAGCGGCTCGCAAAACGCACTCCTTCGTCGATTTTGACTGTAATTTCTTCACTGCTGGAGATATTTCGCCGATTAAACGCTGATTTTACTTGTTTTCACAAGCCGAACGTAACGCACGCCACTATTAGCATCGGAACAATCCCAGCGGCTCGCAAAACGCACTGTTTCGTCGATTTTGACTGTAATTTCTTCCCTGCAGGAGATATTTCGACGTTTATACGCTGATTTTACTTGTTTTCGCATGCCGAACGTAAAGCACGCCACTTTTAGCATCGGAACAATCCCAGCGGCTCGCAAAACGCACTCTTTCGTCGATTTTGACTGTAATTTCTTCCCTGCAGGAGATATTTCGACGTTTATACGCTGATTTTACTTGTTTTCGCATGCCGAACGTAACGCACGCCACTTTTAGCATCGGAACAATCCCAGCGGCTCGCAAAACGCACTCCTTCGTCGATTTTGACTGTAATTTCTTCACTGCTGGAGATATTTCGCCGATTAAACGCTGATTTTACTTGTTTTCACAAGCCGAACGTAACGCACGCCACTATTAGCATCGGAACAATCCCAGCGGCTCGCAAAACGCACTGTTTTGTCGATTTTGACTGTAATTTCTTCCCTGCAGGAGATATTTCGACGTTTATACGCTGATTTTACTTGTTTTCGCATGCCGAACGTAAAGCACGCCACTTTTAGCATCGGAACAATCCCAGCGGCTCGCAAAACGCACTCTTTCGTCGATTTTGACTGTAATTTCTTCCCTGCAGGAGATATTTCGACGTTTATACGCTGATTTTACTTGTTTTCGCAAGCCGAACGTAACGTACGCCACTTTTAGCATCGGAACAATCCCAGCGGCTCGCAAAACGCACTCTTTCGTCGATTTTGACTGTAATTTCTTTCCTGCTGGAGATATTTCGACGTTTGAAAGCTGATTTTACTCAATTTCACGCGCTGAATGTAACCCACGATACTTTTATCATCGGAACAAGCCCAGCGGCTCGCAAAACGCACCCTTTCGTCGATTTTGACTGTAATTTCTTTCCTGCTGGAGATATTTCGACGTTTAAACTCTGGTTTTACTTGTTTTCACAAGCCGAACGTAACGCACGCCACTTTTAGCTTCGATACAAGCCCAGCGGCTCGCAAAAGGCACTGTTTCGTCGATTTTGACTGTAATTTCTTCCCTGCTGGAGATATTTCGACGTTTAAACGCTGATTTTACTTGTTTTCACAAGCCGAACGTAACGCACGCCACTTTTAGTATCGAACAAGCCCAGCGGCTGGCAAAACGCTGTCTTTCGTCGATTTTGACTGTAGTTTCATTTCTGCTGGGTGATACTTCGACGTTTAAACGCTGATTTTACACAACTTCACGCGCTGAATGTAACCCACGATACTTTTAGCATCGGATCAAGCCCAGCGGCTCGCAAAACGCACTCTTTCGTCGATTTTGACTGTAATTTCTTCCCTGCAGGAGATATTTCGACGTTTATACGCTGATTTTACTTGTTTTCACAAGCCGAACGCAACGCACGCCACTTTTAGCATCGGAACAATCCCAGCGGCTCGCAAAACGCACTCTTTCGTCGATTTTGACTGTAATTTCCTCACTGCTGGAGATATTTCGACGATTAAACGCTGATTTTACATGTTTTCGCAAGCCGAACGTAACGCACGCCACTTTTAGCATCGATACAAGCCAGCGGCTAGCCAAACGCACTGTTTCGTCGATTTTGACTGTAATTTTTTCCCTGCTGGAGATACTTCGACGTTTTAAACGCTGATTTTACTTGTTTTCACAAGCCTAACGAAACGAATGCCACTTTTAGCATCGATACAAGACCAGCGGCTCGCAAAACGCACTGTTTCGTCGATTTGACTGTAATTTCTTCCCTGCTGGAGACATTTCGACGTTTAAACGCTGATTTTACTTGTTTTCACAAGCCGAACGTAATGCATGCCACTTTTAGCATCGATACAAGCCCAGCGGCTCGCAAAACGCACTGTTTCGTCGATTTTGACTGTAATTTCTTTCCTGCTGGAGATATTTCGACGTTTGAAAGCTGATTTTATTCAATTTCACGCGCTGAATGTAACCCACGATACTTTTAGCATCGGAACATGACCAGCGGCTCGCAAAACGCTCTCATTCGTCGATTTTGACTGTAATTTCTTCCCTGCTGGAGATATTTCGACGTTTATACGCTGATTTTACTTGTTTTCGCAAGCCGAACGTAACGCACGCCACTTTTAGCATCGGAACAATCCCAGCGGCTCGCAAAACGCACTCTTTCGTCGATTTTGACTGTAATTTCTTTCCTGCTGGAGATATTTCGACGTTTGAAAGCTGATTTTACTCAATTTCACGCGCTGAATGTAACCCACGATAATTTTATCATCGGAACAAGCCCAGCGGCTCGCAAAACGCACCCATTCGTCGATTTTGACTGTAATTTCTTTCCTGCTGGAGATACTTCGACGTTTAAACGCTGATTTTACACAACTTCACGCGCTGAATGTAACCCACGATACTTTTAGCATCGGATCAAGCCCAGCGGCTCGCAAAACGCACTCTTTCGTCGATTTTGACTGTAATTTCTTCCCTGCAGGGGATTTTTCGACGTTTATACGCTGATTTTACTTGTTTTCACAAGCCGAACGCAACGCACGCCACTTTTAGCATCGGAACAATCCCAGCGGCTCGCAAAACGCACTCTTTCGTCGATTTTGACTGTAATTTCTTCACTGCTGGAGATATTTCGCCGATTAAACGCTGATTTTACTTGTTTTCACAAGCCGAACGTAACGCACGCCACTTTTAGCATCGGAACAATCCCAGCGGCTCGCAAAACGCACTGTTTCGTCGATTTTGACTGTAATTTCTTCCCTGCAGGAGATATTTCGACGTTTATACGCTGATTTTACTTGTTTTCGCATGCCGAACGTAACGCACGCCACTTTTAGCATCGGAACAATCCCAGCGGCTCGCAAAACGCACTCTTTCGTCGATTTTGACTGTAATTTCTTTCCTGCTGGAGATATTTCGACGTTTGAAAGCTGATTTTACTCAATTTCACGCGCTGAATGTAACCCACGATACTTTTATCATCGGAACAAGCCCAGCGGCTCGCTAAACGCACCCTTTCGTCGATTTTGACTGTAATTTCTTTCCTGCTGGAGATATTTCGACGTTTAAACTCTGGTTTTACTTGTTTTCACAAGCCGAACGTAACGCACGCCACTTTTAGCTTCGATACAAGCCCAGCGGCTCGCAAAAGGCACTGTTTCGTCGATTTTGACTGTAATTTCTTTCCTGCTGGAGATATTTCGACGTTTAAACTCTGATTTTACTTGTTTTCACAAGCCGACCGTAACGCGCGCCACTTTTAGCATCGGAACAATCCCAGCGGCTCGCAAAACGCATTCCTTCGTCGATTTTGACTGTAATTTCTTCACTGCTGGAGATATTTCGCCGATTAAACGCTGATTTTACTTGTTTTCACAAGCCGAACGTAACGCACGCCACTATTAGCATCGGAACAATCCCAGCGGCTCGCAAAACGCACTGTTTCGTCGATTTTGACTGTAATTTCTTCCCTGCAGGAGATATTTCGACGTTTATACGCTGATTTTACTTGTTTTCGCATGCCGAACGTAAAGCACGCCACTTTTAGCATCGGAACAATCCCAGCGGCTCGCAAAACGCACTCTTTCGTCGATTTTGACTGTAATTTCTTCCCTGCAGGAGATATTTCGACGTTTATACGCTGATTTTACTTGTTTTCGCAAGCCGAACGTAACGCACGCCACTTTTAGCATCGGAACAATCCCAGCGGTCGATTTTGACTGTAATTTCTTTCCTGCTGGAGATATTTCGACGTTTGAAAGCTGATTTTACTCAATTTCACGCGCTGAATGTAACCACGATACTTTTATCATCGGAACAAGCCCAGCGGCTCGCAAAACGCACCCTTTCGTCGATTTTGACTGTAATTTCTTTCCTGCTGGAGATATTTCGACGTTTAAACTCTGGTTTACTTGTTTTCACAAGCCGAACGTAACGCACGCCACTTTTAGCTTCGATACAAGCCCAGCGGCTCGCAAAAGGCACTGTTTCATCGATTTTGACTGTAATTTCTTCCCTGCTGGAGATATTCGACGTTTAAACGCTGATTTTACTTGTTTTCACAAGCCGACGTTAAACGCACGCCACTTTTAGTATCGGAACAAGCCCAGCGGCTGGCAAAACGCTGTCTTTCGTCGATTTTGACTGTAATTTCATTCCTGCTGGAGATACTTCGACGTTTAAACGCTGATTTTACACAACTTCACGCGCTGAATGTAACCCACGATACTTTTAGCATCGGATCAAGCCCAGCGGCTCGCAAAACGCACTCTTTCGTCGATTTTGACTGTAATTTCTTCCCTGCAGGAGATATTTCGACGTTTATACGCTGATTTTACTTGTTTTCACAAGCCGAACGCAACGCACGCCACTTTTAGCATCGGAACAATCCCAGCGGCTCGCAAAACGCACTCTTTCGTCGATTTTGACTGTAATTTCTTCACTGCTGGAGATATTTCGACGATTAAACGCTGATTTTACATGTTTTCGCAAGCCGAACGTAACGCACGCCACTTTTAGCATCGATACAAGCCCAGCGGCTAGCCAAACGCACTGTTTCGTCGATTTTGACTGTAATTTTTTCCCTGCTGGAGATACTTCGACGTTTAAACGCTGATTTTACTTGTTTTCACAAGCCTAACGAAACGAATGCCACTTTTAGCATCGATACAAGACCAGCGGCTCGCAAAACGCACTGTTTCGTCGATTTTGACTGTAATTTTTTTCCTGCTGGAGATATTTCGACGTTTAAACGCTGAGTTTACTTGTTTTCACAAGCCGAACGTAACGAACGCCACTTTTAGCATCGGAACAATCCCAGCGGCTCGCAAAACGCACTCTTTCGTCGATTTTGACTGTAATTTCTTCCCTGCTGGAGACATTTCGACGTTTAAACGCTGATTTTACTTGTTTTCACAAGCCGAACGTAATGCATGCCACTTTTAGCATCGATACAAGCCCAGCGGCTCGCAAAACGCACTGTTTCGTCGATTTTGACTGTAATTTTTTCCCTGCTGGAGATACTTCGACGTTTAAACGCTGATTTTACTTGTTTTCACAAGCCTAACGAAACGAATGCCACTTTTAGCATCGATACAAGACCAGCGGCTCGCAAAACGCACTGTTTCGTCGATTTTGACTGTAATTTCTTCACTGCTGGAGATATTTCGACGATTAAACGCTGATTTTACATGTTTTCGCAAGCCGAACGTAACGCACGCCACTTTTAGCATCGATACAAGCCCAGCGGCTAGCCAAACGCACTGTTTCGTCGATTTTGACTGTAATTTTTTTCCCTGCTGGAGATACTTCGACGTTTAAACGCTGATTTTACTTGTTTTCACAAGCCTAACGAAACGAATGCCACTTTTAGCAATCGATACAAGACCAGCGGCTCGCAAACGCACTGTTTCGTCGATTTTGACTGTAATTTTTTTCCTGCTGGAGATATTTCGACGTTTTTAAACGCTGAGTTTACTTGTTTTCACAAGCCGAACGTAACGCACGCCACTTTTAGCATCGGAACAATCCCAGCGGCTCGCAAAACGCACTCTTTCGTCGATTTTGACTGTAATTTCTTCCTGCTGGAGACATTTCGACGTTTAAACGCTGATTTTACTTGTTTTCACAAGCCGAACGTAATGCATGCCACTTTTAGCATCGATACAAGCCCAGCGGCTCGCAAAACGCACTGTTTCGTCGATTTTGACTGTAATTTCTTTCCTGCTGGAGATATTTCGACGTTTGAAAGCTGATTTTATTCAATTTCACGCGCTGAATGTAACCCACGATACTTTTAGCATCGGAACATGCCCAGCGGCTCGCAAAACGCTCTCTTTCGTCGATTTTGACTGTAATTTCTTCCCTGCTGGAGATATTTCGACGTTTATACGCTGATTTTAATTGTTTTCGCAAGCCGAACGTAACGCACGCCACTTTTAGCATCGGAACAATCCCAGCGCTCGCAAACGCACTCTTCGTCGATTTTGACTGTAATTTCTTCCCTGCTGGAGACATTTCGACGTTTAAACGCTGATTTTACTTGTTTTCACAAGCCGAACGTAATGCATGCCACTTTTAGCATCGGAACAATCCAGCGGCTCGCAAAACGCACTCTTTAGTCGATTTTGACTGTTATTTCTTCACTGCAGGAGATATTTCGACGTTATATACGCTGATTTTACTTGTTTTCGCAAGCCGAACGTACGCACGACACTTTTAGCATCGGAACAATCCCAGCGGCTCGCAAAACGCACTCTTTCGTCGATTTTGACTGTAATTTCTTCCCTGCAGGAGATACTTCGACGTTTAAACGCTGATTTTACACAACTTCACGCGCTGAAT